>PVKU01009679.1:0-59363 GCA_004027475.1 Anoura caudifer
AAATAAAAATTCAAAAAAAAAAAAAAAATGAAGAGAGGCTTAGGAACCTCCAGGATATCTTTAAACATTCCAACATCCAAATTATAGGGGTACCAGAAGGAGAAGAGGAAGAGCAACAAGTGGAAAAGTTATTTGAACAATAATAAAGGAGAACTTCCCCATTCTGGCAAAGGAAATAGACTTCCAGGAAGTCCAGGAAGCTCAGAGAGTCCCAAAGAAGTTGGACCCAAGGAGGAACACACCAAGGCACATCATAATTACATTAGCCAAGATTAAAGATAAGGAGAGAATCTTAAAAGCAGCAGCAAGAGAAAAGGGGACAGTTACCTACAAAGGAGTTCCCATAAGACTGTCAGCTGATTTCTCAGAAGAGACTTTACAGGCAAGAAGGGGCTGGAAAGAGGTATTCCAAGTCATGAAAGTCAAGGACCTACATCCAAGATTACTCTATCCAGCAAAGCTTTCATTTAGAATGGAAGGGCAGATAAAGTGCTTCTCAGATAAGGTCAACTTAAAGGAGTTCATCATCACCAAGCCCTTATTGTATGAAACGTTAAAGGGATTTTTCTAAGAAAAAGAAGATAAAAAATATGAACAGTAAAATGACAGCAAACTCACAGATATTAACAACCACACCTAAAACAAAAATAAAAACATACTAAGCCAACAACTAGAACAGGAACAGAAACACAGAAATGAAGATCATATGGAGGGTTATCAACAGGTGAGGGGGAGGGGAAGGTACAGAGAATAAGTAGCATAGGTGGTAGGTAGGAAATAGACACAGGGAGGGTAAGAATAGTGTGGGAAATGTAGAAGCCAAAAAACTTATATGTATGACCCATGGATGTGAACTAAAGGGGGGGAATGTGCAGGTGGGAGGGGAGTGAAGGGGGGAAAATGGGACAACTGTAATAGCATAATCAATAAAAATATTAAAATATATAAAATAAAATTTAAAAAGATATTAATTATATGTTAAAATGCTTAATAATTCATGAAACACCATATGAACATAAAAATCATTATTAGGAGACACTCATTGATAACCGGTTTCTTCTCCTCTCCTTCCAGCTTCTTCACTGTAGTTTCATTCAACACAGATTTATTATGCACCTGCTGTGTGCCTCAGATTGTTCTAGACCACAGGGATATAGCAGAGAGTAAAACAAAAACCCATGTTCTAATGGAGCTGCCATCCTAATGAGGAAAGATAATATTGTAAAAACAAATAGTGTATAAGAAAGTAATTACACATACTAAAGTATTTATGAAAGAAAAATGTCTAGGATTTACTTTATTTTTTTTAAGATTTCACTTATTTTTATAGACAGAGGGAAGGGAGGGAGAAAAAGAGGGAGTGAAACATTCAATGTGTGATTGCCTTTTGTGCACTCCTTGCTGGGGACCTGGCCTGCAACCCAGGCGTGTGCCCTGACTGGGAATTGAATCAGCAACCTTTGGCTTGCAGGCCCATGTTCAATCCACGGAGCCATACCAGCCAGGGCTATTTTTAAAAATTTATTGATTTTAGAAAGAGGAAGAGAGAAAGAAACATCAATTTATTATTCTACTTACTTATGCATTCATTGGTTGATTCTTGTATGTGCCTTGACCAGCGACTGAATTCACAACCTTAGTGTATTAGAACAGTGCCCTAACCAAATGAGCTACCTAGACAGGGCCGTGATTTACTTTAAAACACCTGGTGTCAGGTGGGTATTAGACTTACCAGGGGATCACTTTGTAAGTTATATAAATATCTGTTGTTCAGGAAAGGAAGAAATGAGGGTTATCAAGTGGTGGAAGTAGAAAGAGGTTTCTTTCTTTTTTTTTTTAAGATGGGAGAAGTAACACATTTATATGCTAGTGAGAATGAAGGAGAACTCATCACTGGTTACATGGCAGGAGAGAAGTTGATAATATCCGTAAAGAAATCGAGCTAAAACATACCTGCGGGACTGATAAACTTCCACAAGAATACATGAAGCAAATTATTTATAGAGAAAAATACAGAGGCAAAGGAGAATACACCTTTTCCAGAAATTTTTTTACAATTCTCTTTCAAATCAATTACCCCAATGTAGAATGGATTCCAAGGTTAAGTTCCTGTAACCTGATGTAAGTCAAATCATCCTGATTTGAATGTTATTCAAAGGACACGTGGAACAATAAACTGACCTGGGGCACACAGAGGTATGTCCAGGGGGACAAGACCTCCTCTTTCTCATGGAACCATCTTCTAAAATGATAATTTTGGAACTAGACGGGACTTTAGAAATGAGCTCACTTTCCTTCTTCCTTTTATGAATGAGGAAACTGAGGCCCGTAATCGACATGAATAGAGAGACACACAGATTGCTGCGAACCTTTCGGTCAGCCACTTAACAGATGCAGAATGACATGGACAGTGTGGGGTGTTGAAGCGGATACATTAGAAAAACATTATTAATGTAAAAGTTCTGCTCCACTTAAGTTCATTTCTAAACATCCAGCGGCCTCCTAAGAATGAAAATCTTTCCCAGCTGCATTAGACATTTTTCTTAGATCATCTGTCTTTTGTACCAGGGGAAAAACACAACACTTGTAAGTTGCTCTAAAGGAAACATTATTTAACATCCCTTAAGTGTCTCCTGGCAGTGATAGCCTTCCCATTAGTGGAAAAGAACTTCAGGACAAAGAATTTGCCAGAAAAACTGGAGGGAATACATGTGGACATCTTTCCAAATGATTTTTCCTCCTTTCAGTAAATGTGGCTGGCAAGGTAACACATTCTGGAGTTCTAAGATGTCCAGCTTGGCATTCTGTTCATGAGCTGGTCAGAGGAGGAAGGCTGGGCAACTAACTTATTCACACACAAATGCAAAAGCAAGAGGGCTTGCCCCAGAGTTCAAATGCCAAAAAAAAAAAAAAAAAAAAAAAAAAAAAAAAAAAAAAAAAAAAAAAAAAAAAAAAAAAAAAAATTAAGTTTCCTGGAGATATAAATACTATTAACAACTTCAAGAAGATCCTTTCTCTGAGTTCCATGTTTCACTAGTGAACTTCTTACGCTGATTAACTCCTTAGACTGATTCTTTCCTGA
This sequence comes from Anoura caudifer, assembly GCA_004027475.1. Lineage (NCBI taxonomy): Eukaryota > Metazoa > Chordata > Mammalia > Chiroptera > Phyllostomidae > Anoura > Anoura caudifer. The sequence goes on from PVKU01009679.1 coordinate 3,083, forward strand.
TTCTTACATTTGTGTCAGGGATCAGACTCTATCTTCTAATTCCACTAGAACCTCCTGTCTCAAGTCTGTGCGTCTATCCCGGATCCTTCATGTACGCTTGAATTTGCATGCTGGGTATCATGCCAGTCATCAGCTGCCCCCTGAAAGTCAGTGTGCTTCAGAATTATACTGTTCTCCCGATCCCCTTCCATAGGACTCCAAGCTCAACCACCTGCTTCTGGAAGTTTGCCCAGGATAATCCAGTTTGTGTCTGCTGTCCCAGAATTAATCATAGCATACTCTTTAATGCTCAAGAATTTGGATGGCAAATCATATCGTCACCCAAGCTATTTCCATCAAAGCCATTGGAATTTCCTTTCCAAGTCAACTAGACTCAAAACCAATAAACCTAACTCAGCTGCTAAATCCAATGCAGTGGAATCTCCCTTTAGAATGCCCCTCAAATCTCGTTTTTACGTTCCCAGTAATACTCACTAAGCCCTGATTTTGGGACCACTAATAATTCTGACTCCCTGGCATCTCTCCCTCTCTGTTCAGGCTCTCAAAATCTTCATTCATTCAATATATACTTGGGTGCCTCCTGCATGCACCTTACTGTCCCAGGCGTTGGGGCTCCAATGACGTGTGGCTGACGAACATGTAAAAAACACCTAAATGGCAATATAAGACAAACAGATAGTGATTTAGGGAGCAGTCTTAAGGTGTCTCATGATAAAATGGCAAATGGCTTTTTTAAAGCACTGTGAGAAGCAGAAACTGGGACAGATACTTGTACACCAAAGTTCATTACAGAGTTATTCACTAAGGCCAAAGGGCAGAAACAACCCATGGACAGATGAATAGCTGAACAAAATGTGGTATATCCATGTAATGGAATATTATCCAGCCAGAAAAAGTAATGAAGTTCTCACACATGTGACAACATGGAGGAACCCTTAAAACACATTAAACTAAGCAAAAGAAGCCAATCACAAGAGTACAAATAGTTGTATGATTCTCCTTATAAGAAATATCTAGAAATCCAGACAAAAAGTAGATTAGAGGTTACCAGGGGCTAGGGGATGGGGAATGGAGACATACTGCTTTATGGGTAGTTTGTTTGGAGTGATGAAAGACTTAGTATTAGATAAGGGTGATGACTGAACATTATTAATGTAATTAATATCAATAAATTGTTAAAACAGAAAATTTTGTTATAAAAATTAATAATGTAATAGGCTAAAAAACATTGTACATTTTATACTGGCTGGGTAATCGGTTGTTTACGGTGTCATCCTAATACACCACGGTTGTCGGTTTGATCCCTAGTCAGGGCGCATACAGGAATCAGCTGCAGCAAATTGATGTTTCTTAATCTCTCTCCCCCTCTCTAAAAATCAGTAACATTCTTTTTTAAAAAAGCCCTTGAGAGCCAAGCACAGAAACTGTGGAATGGAGCAGAAAAAGTGATGGATGAGAAAAGCAGTGGGTGAAAGCGGAATGGTGCCTAAGTGTGGACAACCTGTCGAGTCCTTTGTGCTGCTAGTAAAACACAGTTCAAACTTCTAAGCCTGACCCTGGCTCTGAAATACGTGGGGCATTACCCCCTGCTAGGAGCTTCTTCCCCATCAGATCCTTTGCCCTATGGTTTCCCTCATGCCAGGCTCAATCATGGCACACAGCTGGCTCGATTTACCCCTTTCCCATGTAGCCTGTCTAACGTGGCTCACCTGCTCTGGTGAGCTCAGTTAGTTGACATGCCACCTTCACTAATCTTTTCCAACCGACCTCAGCAGTTAACAGCCCTCTCTCTGGGCTTCCACAGCACCAGGCAGTCATGTCAATCTTCCCGTGCGTCTCAGTTTCTATCTTGAGGGACACATTTCCAATCAGATGGTTGAAGTTCTGCACAACAGAGTTCACATTTACATTTCTTGAACATCCTTTCAACAACTGGCACAGCAGAAGGAACAGAGCAATCTCCTGATCTTGTTGCCTGAACGTGTTACTAGAAGTAGCAATGGAGCAAAGTAACCATCCTATAATGGCTGAGAGGGCCAGCCCTGAATTTGGAAAGACTCGGCTTAAATTGTCATTTCTGCCAACTTCCAGATGTGATAGTATATTATCAATATATCATTTATATTAATTATATTATTATAGCAAGTTATTATTTAATTTCTGAAGGTCTCAGCTTCACCCAAAAGAGGGGACAGTACTTGCATTTGCCACCAAGGTTCTCACAAGGGTTAAACAGTATGAACAACGTGAAGTGTCAGCACACTGCCAGATCACCTATAAATCAGAGCTGCAGCGCTAAACCAAAGTGGAAAATCATGATTGATGTTTCATCTCAAAATCAACACAGAACAGATGTGGCCCTAATGCTACACTCTCCTAATGGAATGGTCTTCCAAACTTCTGTAAACAAAATGAAGGGAGAAACAAACCAAATGGCTTTTGGACACAGTTCCAAACTTTTTATTGAAGTCTTCAGTACTAGTAATTGTGGAGAAAAGGAAAATGCAGAATAAAACAATCCTCATATATCTTGTTTTGAGTATTTCTATATACTGTAATCTTTCAACACATGACAGTAATGGGTGGCATATTAAAATGGTAAATACAAACCGGATGCTTAAGGAAAAAGAGCAAGGTGACTGTCGTCCTCAGTCTGTTTTTGGCTAATAAAATTTTTTCTAGAATTTGAATCCCCATCTACAAAAAGCTTTTTCCCCTGGTTATGAAGCTGGCACGTATTTGAGTGAATTACAGTGTGCAGGACCTAGCCCATACAAGTCTCTGTAATCATTCCTGCCTCAAGAAAATCACTGTTAAGAGTCTGATGCATGTGCCCACAGTTTTTCCTGGAGTACATACAATTAAACAAACAAGGGTGGAATCGGATTAAATACTACCCACAATCGTTTTTTTAGTAAGGGTCTTTCCATGATATGACAGAGAGAGCCTCTTTTTTAAAAAATGGCTGCATATTTCATTTTTTGGATCTACCATAACTTACTTATCCAACTCTCTATTTTAAAATGACCACATTATTTCCAGGTGAGTATGTGTGTGTGTTTCTGCATTCAACAATGCTTGCACTGGAGTGGCTTGGTCAAAAAGAATGAGCATTTAAAAATGTTACACCATTTAAAAAAGATAAAGAAAAGCCCCAAAACAAATCAAAATCCGTCCTATAGTTAGTTCTTACTACTAAATTGCTTTCCCTAAAAAGTCGTACCTGGTAACAACCTACTTTTAATGTCAGCATTGTGTTGAATAAAGCTGTACTTTTAAATCCATTATGTTATACTTCTTGTGTAATTTGTTTTAAATCCTTTAGAAACTGTTCTCTTGGGTGCATTTAAAAAAAGAGAACAAAGCACCTACATTATACAGGAAATGTTTTACAAGCCAAGCTTTGGCTCTTACTGTCTGGGCTCCCCCTGCTGGCACTAATGGAACAGGCACCAGAGAGAGTCGGTTTCTATCACAAAGGCTCCACATTTTTTTTTAAAAAAGCACATTTGTTAAAAACAAACCTTTAATCTTTATGAATCACTGTGGCTTTTTTACTTCCTTTCTGACATGTCTCTCGGAGCCTGTAACAGAAGTTCAATCCAAACACCCAGAATCTGATTTGAGGTAAGGTATTATAAAACAAAAACAACGCAACGACCACTTGGTTTCAAGACTTTCTTGCATCTACAGTATGGATTTTTAAAAAAAAATCCTTACCCAAGGACATGCTTATTGATTTTAGAGAGAGGGGAAGGAAGGGAGAGAGAAACATTGATTAGCTGCGTCCTGTACACATCCCCACGGGCCACCAAACCCTCAAGCTAGGCTTATACCCTGACTGGGAAGTGAACCCGCAACCTTTTGGTTTATGGGATGCCGCTCCAAACCACTGACCCACACTGGCCAGGAATACACAGTACATTTTGACACACTCATATTCTTGAGTATGTGAAATGTGGTACTTAGGTCATAATTCAGATCATCAGTGGACAGATGCTCAACAGCATTTAACTCATACATTAAAATTACATGTTAACCCATAAGGCCAAAATGTCAACACTTGACTTGACCAAGCATCAAGGTAAACTCCAGTTTTGATCAGTGGCAATGACGCTAAACTTTGCATGTATATGAAAAACCGCTGAATTGTACACTTTAAAAGGGTAAGTGCTATCTCTCAAAAAATTTTAGATGAATGCCCAAGATAAGCAATAATGTTTTCCTGACATAAAATGTTAGAAATTTCTTTATTATTACTTATTAAGCACCACCTTAATACTGCAGAAAATTTCAAACCACCCTCTGACAACTCATTCTTCCCTCTCCCAAATGCTTGATAATGAGCTTTTCAAGTAAAGACATGCTCTCTTCTCTCTTCTGTATAAGACTTTATGAAATAAAGGCAAAGAACTGTGTATATCTTGCTGTAAAATGCAGCCCTCAGCTGTGGATAGTGTCTGCGCGGGCTCCCTTCACTGTCCAGGTCCTGAAAGACTCTTGTTCATGAACTGTCTCTTCACAAAGCAAGTCCACCACTAACAGGAAGGGACAAAACAGAATGAGCAGTGGCAGTCAAATCACAATGCAAGTTCAAGGTTAAGGATGGAATATGAATTTGTTTAAAACAAAATTTAATATTAGCCTGGCAGCCCTTATGTTATACAGTCTTCACTTTCAAGACACTCCTTGAAAGCACATGTGAAATTTTCTTTTTTCTTTTGTTGACTTAAAGGTTACTCAAAATTACAAGGACAAGATAGATGTAATACATTCAAGATATCTCAAGCAAAAAATATGTTCTATGGGGTTTTCAGTGCCTTGACATAAGAACAACCAACCCAAATTTTTTATTATAGGCAATTATTCACTGTGATTCGGTGAATTCCTGCTATGTGCAAGGAACACACTCAAAAGTTTAGCAACGCTGCATTGCAGAAACTAACAGTATTCTTGCAATGAAAGACCTTAATGTGTTTCATTTAATGGAAACTATAGGATGCAAGGTGATTTATCAACTGAATAGGCAAAGAGGGTCTTACCTTGCTGGGTTTATCATTCTGAGGGTCAAAAACTTTCTCACAAAGCCGCAGTCCAGTCTCTTGCCTTAGCTGCTGTAAGTAGGCCCTCATCACTTCTAAAATAAGGAGCAGGCAGAACGATACAAAGTGTCTTTGAGAATGCATCGCAAATGTGCTCACTGTTGATCTGGACACTGACCTTTGCAACGTATGTCTATTCATTCAAACGGGGTAAGAAATAGAAACGACAGTTCAAAGGGATCTCTACATGTCATGCTGTTTCAAGAATCTTATGTGAGAGTGGCTAGTAGTACAATACATGTACTAATGATTCCATTCTCAATTATACACCATTCAGGGCAAGAAGAGCAGGGGATACTACATCAAACAGAGAAAACCTTGTGCCATCTAAAGAGAGGTAGAGACCCTGTTCTTACCGTCTTCCTGTTTGTTTGCAGGCTTGGCATAAATTGCATTAAGTGGAAAACCAGGCTCTCCAGGAATGGGAAAATTAGTGATTCCCAGTGTATACATTTCTTTCTCGCCTTGGCTTTTGGAATTGCACTAAAAAAAAAATTATATTTACACATGTATTTTACAAGAAAAAGGATAATAACATCCAATTTGCAATTTTTTAGTCTAAGCTAGCTATGGCTGGGGTTAGTGTTTTTGATGACCTTTTGTAATCTGGTGAAGCCTATGGGCCCTCTCAGAATAATGTTTTTCAATGAATAAAATAAAATACATAGAACTACAAAAAACCCCCAATTATAGTGAAAGAGAATAATTATAATATTAATAAACCAAATTTATGATACAGTCATATACATGCTTCTTTATTTATATACTAAATACAAGATCTTGTAGTGGCCGAAATAACTATAATTCTGAAGTAGTAATGAGTGTAAACAAAGTTGCAAAAAATCTTCCACTCTAAATGCAACGTGAAGTGCTGTGATTTCTGTTGGAGAAAAAGTCACAGGTATTGCTAATACAACTGTGGGTTCTTGTCCATGTTAATAATGAAAGTACTAAATTTCAGTTAGAGGTTGGTGAAAAGAAAGATGGAATCTTTTCCCTTTCAAGTTCATGGACCCTTGAATTCTACTCTTGGACTCCAAGTTAAGAATCTCTGATCAAAGGCTTAAAGGGAATATTCTGCTCAAGATTTCTGTCTTGGGAAAATACATGCAATGCCTTATCCTCTGATTAACTAACAACACTGTAAGTTTAGAGATCTACATTCAGATTTTTCTCTGAAGTCCACACTCTAAGTCAGAGGAGATATTTTCTACTTGCCCTTAAAGTCTCACCAAGTCCAAATACCTATTAGTAATTTGTTTTCCTGATAGATGATCATCCAAGTTTAATTACCTTCTGGAGCTTCTTCAGACACTCAGAAATGTAGAGCGTTATGTATATCAAGGTTCTATCAGCTTCATTCTACAGGGTGGAAAAACAAAACTTAAAAATAGTCCTGACCAAAACACAACAACTATGTGTAATAAATGAATTCAACCTTTGCCTTTTGCTTATCAACTGAAAACTATGAAGTGCCATTACTGTAGCATCAAAAATTCCCGTTCTCCAGATGCAATCTTCTCCAGCCCCTTTCTGTCTGCCCTGGGCTGCGTGGCCACGCCTGCCCAATCCTCGGCTGCTCCGGCTGCGGGGCTTCCTGGGGCTGTGCCAACAGCCCCTCACTCTGTGGGGGAAGCAGAGTTCCCACAGCTGCCGGAGAAATCTGAGGTGCACCATATGGTTGGCTAATTTTTAAAAACCCTTTCACTTCAGGATCTCTGCCGAGAACAGAAACATTCATGACTCTAAAAGAGGAAGTAATTATTTCTCAGGTGACTTGTTTTTGAAGTGCTCCATAAGTCCAACGCTTAACCTAACCAAAAGGAAAATGTGGAAAAGGCGAATGGGTGTTGATCGAATGCAGCATGTACTTCATGTCAAATTTTACACGGATTTAGTTTGAAAAAACAAGCTACACATTTCCCTATGTTTCAGATCATTTGATATTCAAGAGAGAATGAAAATGGCAGAATTATAATATTTATTTGCACCTACTGCAAACACAACACTTGGACCATGCAATTAGATCCAGAAAACACTCTGCTAATATCAGAGAAAGTTTAGACTATAATTTGTAGACCAAGAGTTGACAAATACAGATTTCGAACCCTGTCTGATTCCAAAAGGTCCAAGTTTGGCAAGAAGTTCCATATTCTAGAATGTTAACCATAAAATGTGTTGACATTTCTTGGAACTTGCTCACAGCAGGAGCTCTGAAACTTTTTTCCATTTCCTTGTCTCCTCCTCCACCACCTTCCCCGCGGCCTTACTCCTACCAAGGACTAAGAGAAGGGGGGAGAAAGGGTGCTGGAAGGAAGGATCAGGGTCACTGAAGTTTCTTTATTTCACCATCTCTGCTCCAGGAGACAGAAGTATATAAAAAGCAAGATAGCGTATAGGATTTCCAGTTTTGGACTGGCACATAGTAGGTGCTTAATTAATGTTGAGTAAAGAAAAAAGGGTCAGGTAATAAATATTTCAGGCTATGCAGGCTGTATGGTTTTTATCACAACTACTCAGCTTGGCTGTTGGGGTGTGAAAGGCTCCACAGGCAACCTGTACACAAATTGTGTGGCTGTTTTCCAACCAAACTTCATTTACAAGAGGTGATGGGCCAGATTTGGCCTTCTGGCTGTCGTTTGCCAACCTGGTGCAGACTTCGGAGGAAAAAAATGAGAAACGAATATTGATGTCGAGTCTCACATTAAGTACTGTTCTGGATTTTTAAAAGCATACAATCTCATTCTACTCATTCCTCAGAGCAACACTGACTGCCAAGCTGGGTATCTTCCCCGCCAGAAAATTAATTAGATATTAAAAGCTCTGTACTTTACCTTAATTTCATAGTTTTTGAAGAAGACATTGGCCTTGAAGTAATAGATGGCTTCATCCACAATATCTGTATCTTTTGCTAAGCAGGACACAAGGGGAGGGGGCAGAGAACATTAGCTTAATGCAAAACACAACGTCTATAAAAGCTATAAATAAAAAGCATCTAAGGTCAATGGTCAAGAGTTTTGGAGTTGAAGGAAATGAGACTACTGAAACATGACATCTTTAGAAACAATTTCTAAAAAAGTACGTGATTTATTTTTATATTGGATTGACCAAAAAGTTCATTTGTTTTTTTCCATATTATGGCTCTACTAGTGCCATTGTTGTCTTTAACTTCATTTGAAACAATTTTGTTAGATTGTATTGTGACAGCTGTCATATCAGTGTGCATTTAAAAAAAAGACTTATCAAGCCCTGGCCGGTGTGGCTCAGTGGATTGACTGCAGGCCTGAGAACTGACAGGCTGTTGGTTTGATTCCCAGTCAGGGCACCTGCCTGGGTTGCAGGGCACGTCCCCAGTTGGGGGTGTGTGAGAAGCAACCTGTGCACATCAATGTTTCTCTTCCTCTCCTTCTTCCTCCCTCCCCCTCTTTCTAAAAATAAATAAATAAAATCTTAAAAAGATATTATCAAAATAGGTGAATTTTTGTGCAGCCATTTAGTATTGAAGATGGAACAAGATATATAACATTTTCAGTGTTATTAAACTTCATTATTTTAAGAAAGGTAAAAACAGCCCTGGCTGGTGTGGCTCAGTGGATTGAGTGTGGGCCTGTGAACCAAAGAGTCACTGGTTTGATTCTCAGTCAGGGCACATGCCTGGGTTGCGGGCCAGGTCCCCAGTGGGAGCCACGTGAGAGGCAACCACACATTGATATTTCTCTCCTCTTTCTCCCTCACTTCTCCCCTCTCTAAAAATAAATAAATAAAATATTAAAAAAAAAAAGAAAGGTAAAAACGCAACTGAAACACACACAAAAAAGATTTGTGCAGTGTATGGAGAAAGTCCTATGACTATTGAACGTGCCAAAAGTGGTTTGTTAAGTTTCTTTGTACTACTGACATTTTGACCAAGTAACTCTTTGCTGTGGGGCTGTCTGATGCACTGGAAGGTGTTTAGCAGCACCCCTGGCCCCTACCCACTAGAAGCCAACAGTGGGAGAGAGCCGACATACTCAAAATATCCAAATCAATAAAGTTATTGGCGAAAATAAAAATGTGTCTTTTATTTTACAAAAAAAAAAACCATACGAACTTTTTGACTAACCCAATAGCTTTATTATTTTTACAAAAATTATACATGCTCACTAGAAAAATTATGTAATCAATATCAAAATGTTTTCAATTGTCATCCTAATCTCACTCCCCAAAATGACTACTATTAACGTTTGATGAACATCATTCTAGACATACTGTAATGCGTTTACATGAGACATAGACTAAGCTTTGACAAAATGATTTTAAAAGTATGCAATATAATTTTATTTGAATTTACATACAATAGTTTCAGAGAACAAAAATTCTCAACTATCATTTTGGAACCCACTGGGGTTCTCATACATAACTTTCTGTTTATAAAAACTATATCTTCAAATATATTTACACGAGCTGTTCTAGGTGGCAAGAGGCTGAAAAAAGCCAGAAATGCTGTTGTGACAAAGACAGATCTCATTACACAATTTCTTTGGCAATTTTCCCCTTTTTTTATTTTAAAAAGGTCACAATCCCAGGGTCTTGGTATCCGGCAGCTGGTTTCAGCGACACAGAGACAGTTATTTATATTTCTCATCCATCACTGCTATCCCTCTCACACAGCAGAGATGCAAAGCAAGCCTGCAGTTTTAATGCTCTGTAATTCCCTTACACGTATCCCTGCTCATGCCTCTGCTACAGAATTTCAGCGGAATCTGAACTCTAGATTTGTGTTCCTCGCGATCTATTTTCTTATCTGCAAAAAGGAAACTTCTTCAAAGGACTCAACAGAGGTTACAAAAACCAGCTTGTTCTTTCAAATGTCGCCATAGGTTATGTGTGTAGTGAGGAGGCTGTGGGATTCAGAACCTAGATGGGTGTTTAGCGTGTAAAAGGAGTTCAAAGGGTATTTGTTGGAGGCAAATAATTGGATTACTGCCAACAAATAATTGGATTTAGCCCCCAGCCTAGGTTTACACTTTTCCATAATCCCAGTTCCACTGTAACCCTGTCTCCTGGGGAAGAGTGACAGGTCATTCTCTGTCCCTAGAAACCCACACAGAATTGTAAAGGTGGTGATCAGGATTAGTCCATGGCCAACTGCATCTTCTGATACACCATGAGGTATTCTGCAAAGATCTGAGAAGGGTTCTTCTCAACAAATATGAGCCAACGCTGATTTTTATTTTTTCTTTGCACTGTGATTCTTTCACATCATTTGTCTTCCTTTTGGTCTGCTCCCCCTGCCCCCATCTGTTCCTTTTTCTTCATCTCAGAATCGAGTAAAGACTGTGGTGACTCACCAGATTTATTATTTTTTGAGCTTTCAACTGGTATTGAAAACAAAATTAAATTTAAAAAGGTCAAGTCAAACAGTCTGGCAGAGAGATGGAGATAGCCTCGACACAAAATTGGTAATTAAAACCATGACCTTGAAAACCATGACTGGAGCTCAGTGCGGACTCTTTCTGGAGGTAGGGAAACCATGTCCAACATGATACAAAGTACACTGTTGGCAGAGTATCTCAGAACGTGTCAGAAGAGTCTCGGATAGTGTCTGAAAAGAAAGGAGCTTTCTGAACAGTAAAAAAAACTGGCTCTGAAATAAAGAGAGAAAATGAGTACCAAGAAAGAAAGCAAAGATATAAATTTCAGTATTAGTAATGTTATATAGGATGCTTAAGATTTAAGATTAAGGTAGTGTTGCTAAAAGTGAAGCTCCTGCCCTGGCCGGGTAACTTAGTTGATTGGAATGTCATCCTGTACACCAAAAGGTTGTGGGTTCGATCCCCAGTCAGGGAGCGTGCAAAAGGCAACCAATAGATGTTTCTCTTTCCACTGATGTTTTTCTCCCTCTCCCTTCCTCTCTCTCTAATAATGAAAAAAATCCTTGGGTAAGGATTAAAAAAAAAATTTAAATGAGCTCCTGAAGAATGGATAAAGGCAGTAGATTTAGATGGGCAAGAGGTTAAAATATGTTTTGCTTTTTTCCAGCTTGATAACAGAGAAGGGATGGGGACATGGCATTCTACAGAAGGAGTAGCATTAGTTTGTAAGAACTGACAGCGATCACAGAAACAGTGTCAAGATTTTTTTTTTTTTTAAGATTTTATTTATTTTCAGAGAGAGGGGAATGGAGGGAGAAAGAAGGAAAAACATCAATGCACGCGAGAAACATCAATTGGTTGCCTTTTGCACGCCCCAACTAGGGACCTGATCCACAGCCCTGATGGGAATGGTGTCCCGCGACCTTTCGGTTTGTGGGGCAAGGCTCAAATCACTGCGCCACACCAGTCGGGGCCAGTGTCAAGCATGTTTTCTCTCACCCCTCAACAAAATATCCTGGAGATATGAACAGCAATAAGTTTCCTATTAGATGCCACATATACCCATGCCCTTGAAGTCTAAAAAGCAATTATCTACCAAGTAAAGAGAAATAGAAAATACAAGAGCAACCAGAGACAGAAGACCAAGCTACAAATTTTCCTGACTTGATAATGTCAGAGGGCTGCTAGATGTTTCATACCAAAACCTGAAAATAATGGAAAGGGGTTTTGACTTACTCTCTCTAGGGGCGGGTCCTTTGAACTGACTTCTGATGGGCAGCAGGGCCATGTTTCCGATGAGCTTGGTGTCGGGGTCCATGAGAGACGAGTGGTAAGCCTGTGTAGCAAGCCAGGCAGGAGTATAAAAGCAGAAAAGGACAAATGTCAGTGGTGCAAACAAGTACACTTCTCCAAAGGAATAAAAGAGGAACCCACCCGAAATCAACTAGGGGACATGGCAAAAGGGATGGTGGCAGCCATGTGTGGACTGGCTCTTACTGGTCATGGCAACCAACGATTAAATTTTTAGGAATTAAAAAAATTTTGAGCCAAGCTGGTTGTTGAACACAACCAGTATTAAAAATTAAATTAGACATCTGCAATCAATTATATTAAAAACAAAAGTAGTAAAGACTCAAAATTCATTACTTCCTTTTTTAAAAATTATTTTACTATTGTTTACGATCTCCAAGTTATTTATGTCTTTTGTATTTTTATGGCAGAAATACTATATAACGGGGTGCTACCGTGCATCTCTGCCATGCTCAGTGACACCACACTGGTAACTGGTGGAAGTACTGACCCTACAGAAACAGGCAAACACCATATAAACTGGGGTAGCCACCTATCAGCTGTTGCTAAGTCAGAACCCAAGCACCGGATTTTCAGTTCTGCCACTTCCTGGCTTTATATCTTAGACATTACTTTTCTTACCTTGTTTCCAAATTTGTAAAATGAGGATATATATCCTGCTTTCAGTGAGTTGCTGGGAGTTAGAGGATGGGGGGGATCACATTTATGAAAGCAATTTGTGTATGATTCCTAGCTCTGCCTTTTACAAAATGCCTGGCTTTTCATAAGACACCATGGGCCCCATTCATATATTTATTCATTCACCAAACGATTACTTAGCACCTAAGTGCAAGACAGGCAATATGAAGGTAGGCAAGACCAGTATGGTCTTCACCCCTGAAGAACTTTCAGGCTAATGGAGGAGACAGGTATTCCGTAAGTAATGGCATGGAAAGTCCAGGGTGCTCTATGCCCAGTTGGAATGAGCATAGGGTTGCAGAGTCAGTGGATCAATGTGGGGATTAAATGGGATAATTTATATAAAGCATGTAGCTCAGGGCCTGCCTGGCACACATTAGGTGTCACATGATAGCTATGGGACTCATAACGTATGTACCTATAACCATGGCTTGTGCCTTTTATCGCAGGTATGTTCCTCTTAAGCAACCTCCACTCCCCTTTGCCAGCTACTTTCTTGTTTGCCCATCTGTTTCCTTCATAGCATGTCACTATCAGAAATTATCTCCTTTATTTTATTTACATTTACATGTTTATTGTCTGCCTCCTCTAGAATGTAAACTCCTTAGGAGCAGCGATTTGCTGGCCAGTATTCACTGCTCTAACAGTGCTTAGCATGCAGTAGGTGCTCAGTAATGTCTGTTGTTTGAATTATCGCATGTTGTTGAACGTCCTTTTTCCTATTCTGCAAAATGGAAGCCGACCATGATGACGGTAAATGTAGCCCGCAGGCCGGCTGTCAGAAATTAAGAGAAAGCAGACCACTACCACCAATTTTACTCCTACTCTGATGCACAATAAAATAGAAACATTTGGAAACTAGGCACAGACCTTGAGCTTGCCCTGGGGGCCCTAAACTCAGTGGCTATGGGGTGGCCGTCACTGCGGGGGTGACAGGGGAGGAAGTGGGGTCTCACAGATGACCAGAAGCGGAAGGGGCCCGCCCCCTGCGGCGGTGGAGGAAGTGGGACTTCAGAAAAACCGAGAAGCCGGACCCTCGACTTGAAAAATGAAAAATAGACAGCGCAGCCCTTAGCTTCGTGGCTCTACTGAGGGTCTACTGAGGGTTTGAGGACCCAGTCAGAGTCAGAAGGTGCAAAAATGGGGTCGGAACTGGAGAGAAGGGGCCGGAAGGGCTGAGGCAGCCTCTTCTGCACGCCCACTCTAGACTATTCTGCTGCAACTCCAGCCCCCCCGTGGCCGACAGCCCCAGGCCTCCCCAATCCTACAAGAACCGGCTCCCTCACCTCTTCCCTTCTCTGGACCTCGCTTCCTCTCTGACCACCTTAGCCCGCTTCTCTCAGCGCACGCACAATTTCTCGCCGCTCTCCCCAATTCTCGCCATCACAACATACCCCTGACTCGGACATCTTACCGGCATTTTTGCAGCCCCGCGTCTCAATCCAGACGAGTAGGATCGAGTTACAGAGAAGCGCTTCCGGCCTGGCAGCTTGGGTGGGGTAGGAGGAAGTGAGCCTGAGGAGGAGGGTGAGGGGAGGAAGGGCGCTTCCGGCCTGTTCCGCCACTAGCTGCTGCTTCGCGAACCGAAGGGGCGCCAGGGGGCGCGCCAGCACTAGCTAGGGGTTGCGTCGTGTCTGCGAGGCGTGCAGCTGGCGATGGATCTTGGGTTACAAAACCCCTAGGAGCATCCCTGGAGTCCCATTATTTTAAATTCAACTGTACTCCAACCTCATTGCTTATCCGTCCTTCCCTCTTATGATTCTTTTACTTAGTTAACTTTTGATATTTATCTCCCCGTTCATTCGAACGTCAAAAAGACAGGATCTTTGTCAGTTTCGTTCACTACTGTGTCCCCGGGTCTAAAACAATGATGGTACATAGTAAGTTTCAATAAATACTTGCTAAGTGAGTGAATGCACCCAACCCACTGGTTTTTAAAATGGGGAAAGGATAGCACACTGAGAAGGGATTTGTGCATTCCTCTGCACTGCAGTTCTTTTTGCAATGGTTGAAGAAAATGGACTGTGGGTTTGAATTCCAGCTCCGACACTTACTGGCTGTGTAATTTTGGGGTAGTTAATGAACCTCTCTGCATCTGTTGCCTCACCTGGAAATGGAGATGACAGTACTTGATTCACTTTTGTGAAGATAAATGAATTGCGTGTAACAGGCTTAGAATTTTTAATTTAATACTAGAAAATGCCTCATGTTAAAAACTAAGTTCATTGCTGCTTCAGGCAGTTTCTTCTGCCAGTCCCTTTGACTGGAGTACTTTGCCCCATGTTCCACAACTGATTTCTTGATTAGGTTTCCGGCCAAATAGCACCTTATAGCAGTAGTCTTCTTTGACAATGAGCCCAAAGTAGCCTATCACTCTCCCTTTCATTATGGTTTCTTCTTCCCATTCCTTTATCATAGGCTTCCCTGTTTATGGTTAGTCTCCAGGGCCCAGCAGGTCAGCTCCATAATAAGGTTTTGTTTGTCCTGTGTGCTCCCATTTTATCCCCAGTCCCTGACACCCACCAGTAAATTGAATCACGTCAGGCTCTCCTACATGGGAAAATTTACTAATTCAAAAATTTGCCTGGGCTGAGTGTTTCAAATTCTGAATGGAGAACAAGAGTGTAATAAAGACTTCTGGCCAAGATAGAGGCATAGGTGGACACACTGTGCCTCCTCTCACAACCAAAATTAAGGACAACAAACATTTAGAAACAAGAAAATAACCAGAACTCATAGAAAATTGAACTGTATGGAAGTCCAACAACCATTCATCCAGACCAGTAAGAGGGGCGGAGTCACAGCAGGAAAAAGTGGAGGTGCGGACTAGGCACACAGGCTGCAGCAGCTGGCAGACCCCAGGGGCATAGGCAGCGGCTAGCGGACCCCAGGCACGGGGTGGTAACTGTGCAGACTCAGTGAGGCTGTGCAAGGCGGCTGGTTGACCAGGTGATCCCACATTCACACGCAGATAATCTAGGCGAAGGGGAGCAGAAGGGACTGGAAGCTGAGAGAGAGCAGAGCAAGTGCCATTGTTCCCTCTCAGACCCCACCCCCACATATAGCGTCACTACCCAGCGACTGGGCTGCCCTGCCCTGGGGAGCATCTAAGGCTCCACCCCTTATTACGTAACAGCCATGACTAGACCAAAAAACCCCCAAAACAGAAACAAAAACGACTCAAATTGGAGAACAAATCAAAGTCCCAGAGCCAATTCATCTAAGTGACGGAGAGATAGCCAACCTATAAGATGCACAGTTCAAAGCCCTGCTGATCAGGATGCTCACAGAATTTGGTTGATTTTGCTCACAAATTAGATGAAAAAATGAAGGCTACAATAAGTGAAATGAAGAAAAACGCACAGGGAACCAATAGAGATGGGAGGAAAACTGGGACTCAAATCAATGGAGTGGACCAGAAGGAAGAAACAAACAACCAAACAGAAAACAAGGAAGAAACAAGAATTCAAGAAAATGAGGAGAGGCTTAGGAACCTCCAGGACATCTTTAAACATCCCATCATCCGAATTATAGGGGTACCAGAAGGGGCGGAGGAAGAGCAAGTGGAAAACTTATTTGAACAAATAATAAAGGAAAACTTCCCCAATCTGGTAAAGGAAATAGACTTCCAGGAAGTCCAGGAAGTTCAGAGAGTCCCAAAGAAGGTGGACCCAAGGAGGAACACACCAAGGTACATCATAATTACATTAGCCAAGATTAAAATGGAGAGAATTCTAGAAGCAGCAAGGGATAAGGGGACAGTCACCTACAAAGGAGTTCCCATCAGACTGTCATCTGATTTCTCAAAAGAGACCTCACAGGCAAGAGGCTGGAAAGAAGTATTCCAAGTCATGAAAGGCAAGGACCTACATCTAAGATTGCTCTATCCAGCAAAGCTGTCATTTAGAATGGAAGGGAAGATAAAGCACTTCTCAGATAAGGTCAAGTTAAAGGGGTTCATCATCACCAAACCCTTATTATATGAAATGTTAAAGGGACTTATCTAAGAAAAAGAAGATAAAAAATATGAACAGTAAAAAGACAGCAAACTCACAGGTATTAACAACCACACCTAAAACAAAAGCAAACTAAGCAAATGACTAGAACAGGAGCAGAAACAAAGAAATGGAGATCACATGGAGGGTTAGCAACAGGGGAGTGGGAGGAGGAGAGAGGGGGAAAAGGTACAGAGAATAAGTAGCATAGATGGTCGGTAGAAAATAGGGGGAGGGCAAGAATAGTGTGGGAAATGTAGAAACTAAAGAACTTATGACACATGGACATGAACTAAAGGGGGGAATGTGGGTGGGATGGGGTGTGCAGGGTGGAGGGGAATGATAAGGAAAAATGGGACAACTGTAATAGCATAATCAATAAAATATATTTTTTAAGAAATACACACAAGAAAGAGTGTAATAAAAAGTTAGTGCTGTTTATTTTCCTTATATACACATATCTTAAAACACAGTAATGTTGCATTTTTAATTATATAAACAATACATTTTCAACATAGGAAAATTGAAAGACAAATAAATAACGGTCTTATTTATATTCTTACAGAGTTTTACCTATGGACACACACATGAATATCTTGTTACAATAATTCCTGTCCATGGGGAAAAAACCCTTGAAATATAACAAAAGCCAAACAGAAAAAAATAAAGGTAGCCTGGTCTTAACTACCACAGGCACTAATTTACATTATATACAAATCTATGTGCATTCATTTCAATTTCAACTTTTAAAATCTAAATTGATGCTGTAAAAATATAATACTAAAGGATTCCACTTTAACAGCAGCAGTTTCAGAATAACTAAGAACTTGATTGAGGTGTGCTGCGGATACAGAGCCAAGTATTATTTTTTTCATCAAAATAAGCAGCTTTCTAGTATTACATCCTTTGAGAAAAATGTTTTGTTGCTGGTTCAGCCACAAACTCTTCACATATATTGTTACTTTTAAAATAAACTCTTTATTCTTTCTGGTGCTCTTGAAAATATTCATCAAACATAGAAGATGACGACTCATCTTCATGTTCCTAACACAAAGGAAACAAAGCAAAAAATACATTGATTTCCCCTCAGTTAGACCTAGTACATATTTATGTATTTTTCAGGTAATGCTCTACGAGGAGCTAACGCCCCAGCACCAGCTCCAGGTGGTGCTCATAGGTTAACAGTTAACAACAATGGAAGGCATGACTGATAGATGATCTCCAGATATGTGATCAGTGAGAGGACTTATATCTCATTAGAAGCATGTCTCGCATGAGCTTACGCTCACTCTGATTCTCAACTAATTTGCTCTGCCACTACTCCCCCAGACAACTATCATTAATCTTTTCACTGACATATGTGGGGGCAGCCCAAGTTCAATTGGATTTCACCTCCTCTTTGCACCTACCCCGAGCTCTTAGTACAAAGAGGCACAATTCAGTAACGGTGCCTCAGTAAAAGGCAGTCAAACCGATAGAGCTCAGGTGCCAGTTTGAGAGGTCACCCAGAAAAGCCCAGCTTATGGCCAGCACTAGGACAACTTAATTTGAGTTCCTGGGATTATGCAGGAGACCAAAACCTAATTACCTTTGGTTCTTTAAATTCCAAGTCTTCTCCATACTGAATGGCAAAGTCAATATGCTGTAGCACAATGCTCATGCTTTCTTCATCCGACTGATCGTAAGGCAAAAAGCGAACCATGCTGTAGTCATCAATCTGTAAATTGGGGATTTCAGAAAGGGTCATGATAAAATCATGCACACACTTAATTTTTAACTGAACATTTGAGTTTTATACCCACTTATAATGATTAAACCATTTGTGGTGGGGGGGTAGTAATAAACATACACAGAACAGAAAATCAATATTCATTTTTCTGATCTTACTAGAACACTCAACTTACTACCTAACTAGATACTGTTTCATAGGGATTTCTCTGAATTCAACAACCACTGGAAATTTCAACAGGGCACAGACAGTTTTGAACTCCCAAAATGGCTTGGAATAATGGGCATGTCAGTTACTTTACTGGCTATTGCCAATAACTGCTTCTAAATTAAACTGCTGACTGGCCAGCCCACAGCCTCTCACCACCATCTCTCCTTTGCAAGGAAACAGGGTTGCACTGTGTTTCCCTAATGGTGGCCACTGACTGGACACTGGTGAACACCTGACCAGATCATTAAAAAAAAATTTTTTAAAAAAATCACAAAACAACTTAACAAGCTTACCAGTCCACATATAGCTTTAGTCAATTTTTTGAATTTTTTACTTCTTAAGTCACTTGTAGAATCTTCTAATAAAGAATACATGTCTGGATCTAGAAACCTTTAAAAGCGAGAAAGAGACTGATGAATAAAAGGAAAGATAAACCAGGAAACTGGATTTACAGGTGCACAGAACCTCACATGCAAATAAGGCTTAGAAGGTTCACCCCTGCAATTCAGATCTGATGACAACGGAAGATGTGAACTTACTTCTCAATTTCCTTCTTAGCTTTCTTACTCAGCAGGTCCATTTTCGTCATGATGTTAACTTGTGGAACTTCTAGAGAGATCATAGCACTCAGAGCTGCCAAGATGCCAGAAATAAACTAAAGGAGGAAACAGGAAAGGGAAGATGAAATCAACGAGTGCCAACAAAATCCTGTGGTCTCTGCATGAAAGAGAGGCTTCTGTTCCTTTCAGAGCAAAACTGGCCTAAGTGGAAGAAATGCTCATCCTAAAGAAAAGATAGTCCAATAATCAGCTGGTTGACCCTTGGTTTCCAAACGTGAGGCAAAAAAAAGATGTAAATTTAATCTATGGGGATCACAAATCTCAATTTAGATGATAACTTTAACCTTCTTTCCTATCGAAAATTCCCTAAGAGCTATTAATGAGAAATAAAGTTTTAGCCCTGGCCAGGTAGCTCAGTTGGTTAGAGCGTTGTCTCAACGTGCCAAGGTTGCGGATTTGATCCCTGGGCAGGGGATCACACAAGAATCAACCAATGAATGCATAAATAAGTGAAACAACAAATTGATGTTTTTCTCTCTAAAAATCATTAAGTTAAAAAAATTAGTTCATAAACTAGACAAATGATCCTCAGAAAATTAAAAGCATATATAATGTGCACCTGCTTCATTTTTCTTGGTAAGTAGTTCTCCAAAATCTATATATCATAATTTACCATTTCAGTTAAAAATACATTATAATAACTTAATAGTAAGGGATACTACCTAACTCTAGAGTTCAGTTTGTGAAATGTCCAGAACTGCACAATGATTAAAGGAGACTGTCATCTACTTGTACCCATGCTGAAACATCGACAACAGATTAATCCTCAAACCTTGAACGACTCCACCATGAACTGGGAATCAACCAGGAAAACTCCACAGACTCGGAACTCCCACTGTTCTAGTTGCTGGACCAGTTGTTTCATCACAGGCAGGTGTGTATACAACTCAATCTGACCTACGTAAAGATCATTACATGACTGTTACAATCAGGAAATATATTAAATCATCAAATTACAGGAAAAAAATTCCCCCCCCCAAAAAAAATGGTTTTAAAAATATAGATTTTATTTTAAGGAGTCTTACAGCCTCCTGACTCAATCATAAGATCGTGAGGTTCATCACACTTTAGCTTTTGCCCATCAAAAGCAAGTGCTTCAAAGGTGTGTGTAGTGTGGGAATACTGATCAAGCTGTACACTTGATATCTGCACTTTTCTGTGGATGGGTGTATGTTCAATTAAAAGCAAAGGGGCCCTGAATGGTGTGGCTCAGTGGATTGGGTGTTGTCTTGCAAAAAGTCATCAGTTGGATTCCTGGTCAGGGTGAGTGCCTGGGAATGCATGGGGCCAGGTCCTAATTTGGGGACATGCAAGAGGCAACCAATCGATGTTTCTCTCACATTTCAATGTCTCTCTCTCTGTCTTTCTCCCTCCTTTCCCCTCTAAAAATCTAAATAAAAGCAAAGGGAAAAGTAAGAGCCACAAATGATCAAAGCTAGGTTAAGCTCAAGTCTAAAACTCACAATTTGGCTTACGAGTCATGTGTGATTATTTGTCCCCTACCAGCCCAACTTCACAAGTGTCCCCTTTGTGCACTGTGTGCTTCAGCCACGCTGGACTTTTCGGTGCCTCAAATCTACCTCTTCTTTCCTGCCCCTGGGCCTGCAATATGCTGTGAATGCTGACCAGACCACCATCTCCCTCCCCTTCACCCTAGGGTGCAGCTTACAGACCACCAGACCAGAAGCCTCCCCTAACCTCCCTGCTGCATGATAGGCTGTCTATTCCTGTGGGGCACCTGTCATAAATGAATATTAAATAATCACTTGTGACTTTTGTTTATACAGTCTAGCACTGACACTTGACTATGAGTTCCTCGAGGGCATAGATCCTGGTTGCCTGGCTCTCTATGGTATTCCCAGGGTACAAAGTTAAGCATGCAGTAAACTCAGTAAATGAGTAAGAGCCAATGAGTAAGAGTTTTGTGCCTTAATGCAGAGCTATGAAGGCTCACTCCACTTTCCCTCACGGACAAAACCAGCATGACGTCAAGGCAAATGACATCTTCAAATTTCTGACCTACCTGGACAGTCAAAAAGGATGTAGTCATCCTCCACGTGGCCAAGACAGCTCTCTAGCCAGTCAAAATTATTGGCAAAGTATTCCATGCAAAATACCAATCCTCCATTGGGACCGAACCGCAGAGAATCGTCCTCCATGACGTCATCCACTTCAATCAGTTCCCGGATGTCTGAAAAATATAGGCAGGACCCATGATAGAAGAGTGTCCATTTGAAAATTGTTATCCTCACTGGTGATAATTAACAATTATAGAAAAACTCACACGTATGACATTATTTCTGTACATGGCTATTCACTATAGTAGTGCCTGTGGGAACTGATTAAGTTATCACACAGCCAGACAACAGAATCTCATGCAGCCATAAAAAGGGAAAGCTCTTAAGTACTTGATCACAATACAATCTCCCAGGTACACTGTTAAGTGAAAAGCGTAAGAACTCTAAGAATGTCATTGCTTGTGTTTAAATACAAGACAAAGACTCACAATATATACACGGTAATGCACATTTTGATTTTATATGCAGAGATTATCTATGGAAAGACACTCCAGAGACTGGCAACTGGCTGTCCCCTGGGAGGGCAGCTGACTGCTGGGATACAGAGCTGCGAAGGAGACTGACTCTTTTGTACCTTTTGCATTTTGAGCCATGTAAACATACAATACCTATTGTATAACAAGTAAAACAAAAACAAACCAAGAAAACCAATTATTACTTCTTAACATGAAGAACCCAGGGAAGCTACTTAACCTCCCTATGCCAACAGCTCCATGTCCCCAATTCCCGGCTGTATCTGACATAACCAACCACCACTGCTTTCTTGAAACATTCTCTCCTCCTGGCTTTTGTGATACAACGTTCTCCTGACTTTTAATTTTTTTAAAAGGTTTTATTTATTTTATTCTTAGAGAAAGGGGAAGAAAGGAGAGAAACATCAATGTGAGAGAGAAGCATCCATCTGTTGCCTCTCATACGCCCCCAACTGAGAGCCTGGCCCACAACCCAGGCACGTACCTTGACGGGGAATTGAACCAGTTACCTTTCAGTTCACAGGTCAGCACTCAATCCACTAAGCCACACCAGCCAAGGCTCTCCTGACTGTTTTGCTACCTTACTGACTCCACCTCCTTTACCCAACCTCTGAAGATTATAAGACTTCAAGGCTTGGTCTTGGGTTAAGCAACCACGTCCTGACATGATCTCATCCAGTCCTGCTCCATCTCTATGCTGTTGGCACTCAAATTTATATCTTCCGGTCTGACCTCATCCCTGAATCCCAAACTATCACATTCAATTAGCTCCCTGATATCGCCTTTTGATATCTATCAGACATCTCAAACTTAGTAAGTGCAAAGAAAACTGCCCCAAACCTAAACCAGCTCCTACACATTTCTTTCTTTCACTCATTATGCTTTTTCTGGAATACCCTTTCCCATCTCTAGGCTACTTAGTGACCTTCATGTCCCCTCATCTCGGAAGGCCTTACCCAGCCTGGTGAGTACATTACCACCTTCAGGTCTGGGCCCAACGCCATCCCTGCCTACAACACCAAAAGCGACTTCCCCCAGTTACTCTCTCTCCTCAGCTGACAAGCAGTCCTTATCACAATCTGTAAACTGTTGACTATTGCTTATCTCCTCCTAAAAGGTACTAAAAGGCATATGAAGGCAGGTATAGTTATGTCTTGTTTCACAGACATCTGAATGAATAAATTAAAATAAAAAACAAAACAAAACAAAACAAAAAAACAACCCACTTAGGCAGCTCACTCAGAGTATTATCAGCAGTAAACCAGACTCACCACAATGGCACCAAGCATGAAAAGGGCAGAAGGGAAGGGTGGGGGAGGAAGGCATCTATTCACTTTTACTTCATACATAAGAGACCGAAAAAGGATACTGTCACATACATCAACGAAAGAGGATGTCACCAAATGACATTTAAACTCATGCTGTTCACTGTGAAACCAGGGGACCAGATGTAATAATTTTTTAGCTTCCGTGCTGGGCAGCCAGCACCCTGTGCCTCCTCACCCCCTTATTTCCCCTGCAGGAGCGGGAAGGCTCTGCTCAGGACTCACCGGCCATTACGGAGTAGTTGAAGTGTTCTGCTGCAGGATCAAGGTTCACGACTTGGACGGACCGGTTGAGGGCTTCACAGTGCTGGACCATGGTGGCACAGTAGGTGCTCTGCAATGTCAAAAGGCACAAGGGGTCAGGGCAACAGCAATGTTTATTACTTTTTGCAATCCCAGAATGACTTTCCCCACCCCTCAGGCAGTGTCCAGTAAGGACAAAAGTAGGCCCTCCTCAACCAAGAGACTGAATGAAAACAGAAAAGGCACTGAGCTGGGAGTCAAGAGCCTGACAGGCTGTGGATCCAGACTGGCTGTGACTCAGGGGTAACTTTGAGACATGGCTTCTCCACTCTGCCCCTCAATTTTCTCATCTCAATCTGGGTTGACTTCCATGACCAGTAAGGCTCCTTAGCGCTCTCCCATGCTACAAGCAGAATTAAAGAGAATATTTCTGGTTACATACCGCAGCACCTAACACATGGAGTCTCTACTAGGACTTGCACCATCCAAACAAAGCTGTAAGCATGGTGATCAGAGATGATGTCTCTGAGGAGGGGATGTTGGAGCAGAGTAATGGGAATGCGCTTGCCAAGCCAGAGGAAGAACATTCCAAGGTGAGAGAACACCAAGGTCGACAAACAGCACGGAGGTGAGCTACGGGTTTGCAACTTTTGGTTTAGAGAATCTTTTATCACTCATGTAGCTGTGACAACACTGTGTTAAAACCTCTAGGCTACTTGTCTCTCCCACCCTCTATGTAAAGATAGGGATGTGTTGTATTCAGTTTTCTAAGTCTAGTGACTAGCATAGTACCTGGTACATAATAAATGCCTGGTAATTATTTCGCACTGACTGACTTAATGTTTGATTCTAAACTCCACAAGAGTACAGATGTTTGTGTGCTTTGTTCAACAACATAGTTCTTGGAGCCCAGAACAGTGCTTGGCACAAAGATCAGGCTCAGGGAGATTTTCTGACAGCTCAGCATCAAAAATTTACAGAAAGATACTTTCTAACACGATCAGTCTGAAAAGCAATCTAGAATATAGAAATAACCTCTGTCTTGCTTTCTCATTGGTGACTTTACACACACATGTTGGGTAGGCAAGTGCCATATCTCGGCCACACGTATGTATAGGCCCCACACCCAGATTAGGGCAAACCTCAGAACAATGTGTTAATTTAAAGACTGAAGCCACAAGGCAGCCCCACAAGCTTGAGTTTTCCACACTCTGGTTATTTGACCATATCTTCACCATTTCTACCACATTTGAACGCCTCTAATATTATTCCCTTAATCTTTGTTTTCAAGAAGAAATTGTGCCCCTCTTGTAAACAGAATAACAGTTGTATTTATCTGAACACGAAGGTAACCATGAAATTGAAAGAAACTTTACAACGCTTTTTGTTCTAGATAAATATAAATGCCTGTCAAAAGCTCTGAGGCTAAGATCTGAAAAGACTTGGGGATTTAAGTAACACAAGCATCAAACCGACAATTTCACCTCACTGCGAACTGAAAGACAATCGAGAAGAAAGCAACTTTTTCAATATGTGATTCAACGTACATTAATGTCAGGCCCGCGCACCTCCGAAAATCGCCGCAAATACCAGAAGTCTATGTTTCAAGGTCTGAGAAACAGTGATTAACGAGACCCCTGGCAGCTAGACAGGGTCGGATTCGGTATTTAGACAAAGCTGGATTCCAGATGCCATTTAACTAGCTGTGATCCTGGGCAAAGAACCTATGTCTCCTTTTTCTGCAAAATGGAAATAATAGGGCTTATTTTCAGAGGGTTGTTGGGGGAAATAAACGAGGCGTTCAGCGCGCTATCTGGGGGGCGTATACAATAAACATTAGCAACTACCATTACTCCCTTTCAAAACAACAGGAGCCTGAAGCTCAGGCTGCAAAAGCGAGCTGCCCGTGGTCCCTCCGCAGGAGCCCAACCCCCGGCTTCCCACGAACTCCGATGTTTCCCTTCTTCTTCTGCCAAATCCTCACCTTCCCGCTGCCTGCCGGGCCCATGACCAGCTGCGCATACCGAGGCATGTCTGCCTTCCCGGGACCGCCCGCCACACAGCCACCACCACGAGCCAGACGGCCACGCTCCCTGCAGCCTTAGCGCGACGCCCTGAATTCCGGAAACACGAAGTGCGGACCAATCACAATCCAAAATCCGTTTCTGTGTCCTGTTCTGCCCACCCTCCCAACTACGGAGCATCCCGCAGGTCACATCCCGTGTGAAACGCATCCAGAGAAAACCCCGGGAAAGGAGGGAAGTTGAGCGCGTGCACAGAAGTATTAACAGCTGGCGGAAGCCGGCCGTTAGGAGATTGGCGAAGCCTCCTTACTTTGGTGATAACTGTTAACGGATAACAGATAGTACTTAGCATTCCTGCGCCGGGTGCTTTGGTCTTTCGTTTGCGTACTGATGTTTGACCTGCATGGTGACACTTTAAGATTTGCAGATTTGCTGAGGGTCCGGAATACTGAGGTGGAAGGCACCTCCTGTTTACGGGGGCATGTATATTTCCTTTCCGTGACGCATCCGTTCTACGAAAAGATGCAAACGCGCAAACGCGCAGTCAACTAAACAACCCCCGCCCCTCTCCCAATTTAACTCCTGGATCGTGGATCTGCCCTCCCTGCCCTCCCGAAGCTATTCGGGCCGTGTCCGGGGCGCACCGGAGGGGGCTAGAATCTGGCTCCTGCCTCTTCACCCTCAATATCACCCGACCTGACGCACGCGTGCTAATCCTGGAGGGAAAGAAGGGAAAGCTTTTCTCGCACACAGCTCGTGATCCCGGAACCCGGGACGAAATGCCCGGCCAGAGTCCGATGTCCGCCAGGACGGACTGCTGCTCTTCCTCAGAGCCACCTGCAGTGGCCAGGACGGAGGGTGGTGTCAGCGGGTGAGGCTACGGGGCCCTAACGGGTTAGGGAGGACGGCGACCGGCCCCGGGGCGCGATGCCCCCCTGGTAGAGGAGTGGTTGGGAGGTGGCTGCTCCGAGCGACTGGTCCCCAGTGGACTGAAGAGAGAGGCGCGGAGAACATTTGTTGTGGCCCGGATGGGAAATATGGAAACCAACTCATTGTTTAAGGGAAGAGCTTCTGAGGAGGAGCGTTTGTGGCCTTGACAAGGCGGTGACTGGGACAGTCGCCCGCCTGCATCTTTCTGCCCTGAGGGGGCGCTGCGAAACCTGCTGGAAAATTTGCGGTCTGGCCACTGGACCTCTACGTGAACCAAGGTGGGGGAGACCGGGAAACTGCTGTAGAGTCCCCTGCCCAACCGAGGGCTAACAAGTGGATAAATCACTTCCCTGAGTGTGACATTAGCCACCTTTATGTCAAGTGAGGATTCATAATCGTCAATGAAACAGATGACTATGAAGATTAGAGACACTTGATCTTGACATTTTCTCATACAGAAGTTTGTTTCTTCATAAGCCTATTTTATTTTGAGCAGGTTTTTACTCTTATTTCCCGGATGCGGAAGACAATTAGTTGCTGAGGTCACTGCAGAAGGCAGTACCTCCTCTTCCCTCTCATCGGTTATTCCCGAACTGCTCTCTTGGGTTCAGCTCATAGCTATGGCTCCGGCTGCACTCATGGCCCTTTTTTTTTTTTTTTTTAATATGTGGTCTTGTGTTTCTTTTCTGTTCATCACAGTGCTTAAGTGCTGGATCCTGGTATATTAGGAGATAAATGAACTCTTGCTCATTGGATAGATTGAAGGAGGAAGGACGGGGGTTTTAATTTGAGAAAGGAAAAAAGAACTTGTACAAAATTAGAAACATTCTAAACCAAGTTAGTTCTATTACATACCTTAATTACATACAATAAATAACAAGATAGTCTTTTCCATAGCCAAATTACTTCTTTAAAAGTAAAGACAGCAAGAACATATTCTGAATAGCACAGAAGCCCAAACTACTTTATTGAAATCAATCTAGGAATTACAGTAGGTTAGGAGGATATAAAAGCAAGACCAAACCTGGCTTAAAGTAAATCCTGTCTAATAAGGTAAAAAATCTCAGATAACTCACTTTGAATAAGTCTGGAGCCATTGGGACATAACCAGAATTATAGGAGAAAATTTGCCAAACATTCTTTCTGATGAAAAGTATAAAGCATATGTAACGCTGCTCTTTTTTCATTTAAAATACTTTTTTAATGCTTATAAAGCTGTCAGTTATTACCTATTATTTACATCCTTTCTTTTTTTCTTTTTTTTTAACAGATCAGCTGGGCATTCTTATTACCAGAATTCCAAAGGTACTGGTGAGTAGAGCATATTCTATAAAGCAGATAATACCTATAATTAAATGGTTCAGAGAAGCCAATTTTTCTATAACTACTCACACGATGGAGTTTTAAAAATAGGTGTTATTAGTATCCCTTGGTGAACTTAGTCTTCAAGATTGTTGAGAGAACAATCAGCAGATTCTTTGTCTCCCTTTAAGATATCTTACATCAAGCATTTTAAAAACAATATTTCAAAATACCAATGAATCTGAGAACTGTTTATAACTGATGTTGGTTGAGAAGCACAGAGCACAGCCTGGGGGTTATATATAGACTGACAGGAAAAAATTTTAATTGAATAACTTCAAAGAAAGTAAACTGTTTCTCAGTGCTGCTGTTTTCCTCTGTCTTGGAGTAAAGGATAGAGCTGCTGGAGTTAAGAGGGTTAGACCAGGCTATGATATGTATCTCAGAAATATTTATTATCAAGGACAAAAAGATATATTCCTAGATAATTAGCCCATATTTATGACTTGAAAAAGAATTTTAAAAAGTAAACTTTTGAAATGTTCACTTGATATTCACTTTATTATTATAATTTCTAAATTATGATTTAAGAGCCATAATACCAATTTCCACATGATTTTCTATTTGTTGGCAAACTAGTTAGCAATATCTGATTTGCCCAAACCTTAAAGAAATAACTAAATTTAAAGCTTAATATGTAAAATTATAGTGGCCTTTGTTGTCTATAATATTGAAACAAAACTGTGCTTAATTAATTTACTTTACTAAGTAAAAGCTTTTAACTTAAAGTCTGTTCCACCAGCTTTATTTGTAATAGCCCGAAACTGGAAACAGCCCAAATGTCCATCTACAGGTAGATGTAGAATCAAATTGTGGTTTATACATATATGCAGTGGAATATAACCCAACAATAAAAATGAACTATTGTTATACTCATGTGGGTGGATTTCAAACTAATTTTGTTGAGTTAAAAAGCCAAACGAGATAAAACATCAATATATACTGTACAGTTCCATTTGAATCAAACTCAAAAAAATGCAAACTAATTTATAGTGATGGCACATCAGTTGGGGGAGGGGTGGGGAGAAGGGAAGTGTTACAAAGAGTTATTTCCTGATTAAATTTTGCCAGATATGGCCTTCCCCCTAACTGCTACTGAAGTTTATACCCTAAATTAAGTTACTGGTCTCAACATGTCTGAAACTGAAAACTAGTTCCCATTCTTCTGGGAAGATATCTCAACTTTCCTTTTTATTGAAAGATTATCCTTTCAACGGGCCCACATCAGCATTTAAAACAATGCGGTAACTGAAATTATGTAAAAATAGTTTTGATAAATTTCTGCAGAGCTCTTTATTTTAACACTGTCTCATTAAAGGAGTTAAATTGGTATCATTCTATCTTGAGTATAATACAGAGTAGAATTTTTAAACTAAATACTAAAGTCAAATGATAAAATTTTGTTATAAATCTTTAAAGTGCAAATCCTGCGTGTGTATTCCTGTTTAGTATGATCTGATTTACAATAAACAAAAAAAAAATGAGTTTGCATCTCAGCTGAATTCAAAATAATGTAGCCTATATATAGTGATATGTGTACAGTAAATGTTTATAAATATCTTAGATTTTTGTGTTTCACAACCAAATGGCATAACATATAGTCTCTTCATATTTAACAGTGATTCGTGCCACTACTCCAGAATAATCATTGACGCATGCAAATACACAGATCTTAATAATTAATTTGTTGAACTGATCTTTCTCATGAAAGTCACACAATAATGTCCTTGCCTACAGATGGAATCAAAGATGGGCACAAAATGAATTCCCACATAGTCAAGCTACAAGAGTTATGGAAAACTCCTCAAATTCAAACAATTCACATTCCTAAATCAATTACAGATGTGTCCTTTCTAAAGGTATGCTAACCACCTACCAAGACTTTATTTAAATACCAATTGTGTTTCTATTGAGAGCTGAACTTTCTTTTTAAAAATTACATTTATTTTTAGAGTGAGGGGAAGGGAGGGAGAAAGAAAGGGAGAGAAACATCGATGAGTTGCCACTCATATGTGTCCCCGGGGACTGAACCCTCAACCCAGGCATGTGCCCTGACCCGTAATCCAACTGCCAGTCTTTCACTTTGCGCCCAGTGTCCAGCCAACTGAGCCACACCTGTCAGGGCAGGGCTGAACTTTTTGTTGAAGATAAGCTACTTAGAGCAATGATCTTGAACCTTTTCATCTCATGGCACGCATAAACTAATTACTAAAATTCTGCAGCACATCAAAAAATATACTTTTTGCTGATCTGACAAAAAATAAGTGTAATTTTGATTCATTCACACCAGATGGCTACTGCTTTTCTGACTGTTGTCATTTTTTTATTTGGCAATCTAAGGGAAAAGAGGCCAGTGCCCCTGACTATGTAGTTGGGTATTGCATGTTTTAAATACTCTAGTGGCACATGGTTGAAAATTGCTGACTTAGAGGGTAAGGCACTGCAGAAGACTAGTTGCACCCAGCACATTGTACAGGAGCCCATACGTATCTGTTGGGTAACCCCATGAATGAATGAATCATTATAGATTCCTTATCATAACAATAAGGGCTTTATGGTACTTCAGATCTGATGTACCTTTATGCAGGAAACTCAGTACCCCAAACATAAAGATGCTTGAGGAAAGTTCCATTCTTGATGAGATGTAAACCAGACCTCATAAAGATTTTGTTCAAGGACTACAAAATTAGAAGCAAGCAGGTAAAGAAAATGGCAGTAAGCCTTTAACACAACTGTTGTCCTCTGTTGCCCATTAAAGACCATACAGAGCTGCCAGAGTCTCCTCTCCAAAGCAACACAAAATAAAGGAGGCTAACTAAAGACTTGTACCAACTGGTAAAGATTTTCTGGCCAACATTTTGAATTTTCCTTGGATTATTACCCATCCAGTTCAGTAAGTCCTGTGTGTGTATATATTGCTTGCATATATGCATATGTAGTGGAATCTCGCATTTTAGGCAAGTGTTAACCTCTAAAATCAGCAAGTACAGTGAAAATCTTAGTTGAAATTACTTATATCAGAGATCATCAGACTACCCCGCAGTCTGTCCAGTACAGTTTTCCTTCTGGTGCTAGAAGAGATTGTTCCTTCAGAAAACCTAAGAGTAATTGGGTTGCTTTTATATCCTACATTACATAGAAGGCGAGATGCCCACACTCACAGAGAGCCATGTGGAATTAAGACTCACTGACTTGGGGTGGTGAGCACACAGTACAATATACAGATGATGTATGATAGAATTGTACACCTGAAACCTATATAATTTTATTAACCAATGTCATCACAATAAATTCAGTTTTTAAAAAAGATGCATCACACACACAAAAGGCTCACTGACAAAATAGCAAATTCATATTTTCCTTATTCTTCTAGGGCAGTAGTTCTCAAACCTCGCCGGGCATGTGAATCACTTGAATGGAAATGGCAAGCAGTTATTTGTACTGCTTAAATGGCCGTTTCTTTCTTTCTCTTTTTGGCCCAATTAACATAGCTGAATTTGCTTAAGTAAAATGTACAGATAGTACCACTCTGTTGGACATTCATCCTTTCAGATAAAAACCTTTGTAAGTCTTGCTCTCTCTTTCAGCATCCAGACCTCACCATATGCCAGAAGCGTTATCTGTGCAGCATTGCTAAGATCTGTAACGTGAACTACCTGAGAGTGTTAATGAAGAGGCAGTACATGCACATGATCCAGCGCAACTCTCAAAAGCCAGGCAGGTGCACCTGCCGTTAGTTCCTGACTAGTCATCCCAAGAAATGAGTGGGTCTTCTAACACAGGTGATTTGTATGACAGGTCTCCTCACTCGCCAGAGGAGCTGCCTCAGTTCTCGTCACTCGCAGAGGCAGCATTACCCCCGTAGTACATGGCACCACCAGCTGGATAGAGAGGACTCGGGGCCTTCCAACACTGCAGCTGCACCTGTACCTGCAAAACAGCATTCCCTTTGGCGACCAGTGAGAAACAAAGGAGGGTCTGTTTCTTATTGTTTAAAAGGAAGAAAATGTACCTAATTTTATTTGGAGGGTAGCTCAATGATATTAAAGCTTGTGATCCCTGTTATGTTCCCTTTGCTAAGTTCAGAATAGGTTGGACAAAAAGCACTAAAGGATATCTTATAGTCACTTTACTGAGCTGACTGGGATATGCCACATTTTTTAGAACTTGTTTTGTGGAATTGTCAACATTTCTTGACCAGCTGGAGATATGGAAGACTGCCCTTTGCAGTGATTCCCACTGAAATTCAAAGTAATACAAACATTTCCAAAAGCAGAAGCATATGGTTGCTTCTGCACAGGGGAATACTATAAACAAAAGGAGAGGGGAAAAGAGATAAGCCTAATTAGTCAACCTGCACAATAGTTAGCCTTGCATTTCAGGAGAATTTGGGGGCTGAATGGGTCTCTGGTGATGCTGGCAGCTTAATAAAGAGAATTGGTGTGGTCTTCCACATGCATTATGCAGCTGTTCACTTTGCAGGTTCCAATTAAGATGCTTCTCTTTCTTATAGACTAAAAACTGGGTATGTGTCTAAAACAAGATGTAAGTCACTGAAGATTTTTAGAAAAATGGGAAGACTGTTCATGCAATCAGGTAAATGTGGAATTAAAAAAATGCATTTTTAAACATCTTATGCTTAAAAAATATTAAACCCAATTTAGCTTCATTTTTATTACAGAAGATGTTGAAAATTTAGAATGTGATTTGCTTTTATTGCTCCAAACAAAATTAAACATGAAATATATTTCTTCTCTCATTAAAAGAACACACTGCTCAGAGGAGTGAGATTCAAGGTATTTCTAATTCTAAATAAAGATATAATAGCCAAGGTCAGAGACTTAACAGAAAATTTATTGAAACCCAGATTCACAAAAACACGACTTTTTCAAGCCATAGCACTTCTTTTATGAAGTAGTGTCATTTTTGGATGGACAACATATTTTGTGTAGCATCAAATAAGGTACGAAGGGCTGTTACCACCGATATCATTTTAATATTCAACAAACCAGTGGACGTGCAAGCCAAGCAGGTGCCAGAGCAACTCAGACCAACCCAGAGTCAGGAAGGATCCACATAAAGGATCCTCCTGCCACCATCACAGAATACCACAAAATGAAAAAGACAGAAAGGAAGAAGGACCAAATGCTCAGAAGTGTTCCTCAGAATTGATAAAGTGGAAAGAACAAAGTGGAAGTAACTTTTTAGTTACTACCACAGTGAGTAGGGAAGGGGATAGGAAATGGGGAGATCAGGCCTTCTGAACTGGTACCCAGTTGCTATGTGACAGCACCACTCAGCTCTGCTCTGAATGCCATCCTAGGCCTATCCAAGAAGTGAGGGGAATGGCAGGGGCGATGGTGAATCTGGTTCCAAAAAGAACAGCTGGAGGAAGCCCCAGGTAGGGGAAAGGTCCCTGTGGTCCCCAAGAGAGAGATGAGAAAGAAATGAAAGAACATGGAGGGTGCTGAAACTAACTTCCCTCTAACCAGGAGTTCAAAAAGCAAAGGGAAAACAGGACTTAGAGAACTTGCTATATAACAACTTGGCTGGAATACAATACTGGGTATCTTATTTTAAAAAGTAAGAGATTTGGGGGAAGTGGGTATTATTAAGTTTTGAAAATTATAGGCAATCTGTTTTTACTAAATGTTTATCAACAAGGTAGGTCATTTTGAAGGTTGTTCTTACATACAAATTTCAGTGTTTGGGATGAAATAATTTTGTTTCCAACTCTTTTTTGTTGCCTTCAGTTTCTACAAATGATTTTGGATCATACATGAATGAAGAAAAAAAGGAAGATTTACTAAGTAAGTGTATGAAATCAATGTCAATTGAAGAACAGGGAGAACATCTGATGTTAACTTGATGACCTTGTCTTGTGTACTGAAATGCCAAAGGTAGGGGTAGGGGTAGTGAATTGTGTCCTCTCTCTACATTTAGGATAGTATTGTTATACACCATTAAGTCATTAAATAATTTTAGTTTGTCCAGAAACTTTTATAGCAATGCAATTGGTTTGATATAGTTCTGTTCCAATGATATTTGTGTAATAAAGTCTATGTGTAATAATGCTTTTATTTCTAGCTTGATACAATTAAAATTTTTGTCACATAAACAGAATTATTTTTTCTTTAAATATGACCAGTACATCGAATAATTCTTTTTCTGTTTACAGTAAGTCCTAAAACAGCAACACTGGAATATCTGACAAGTATTTTCTTGAATGGGCTGAGGAAAACTCTTGAAATATCCTAATACAGCATAGCATTTAATAGAGATAATAGCCTGGCTTGCAAAGAAGATGCTTAATAAACATTTGCTGCCTGAAGACAACTTAAAAATGGAAATTTTAATTTGCCCTATTTTATGTAAATGCCACACAAACACTTGGCCTCTCACACTAGAGAATATATGTACTAATGAGAGGATTCTTTGCATTATTCTTCCCTTCTAAACATTAGTGTTCAAAAAACTATTTTTTTTTTGTTCAAACTTGAAAAGTAGGAATAGGGCAAAATTTTTAATGTTATTTACTTATTTTTAGAGAGAGGGGAAGGGAGGGACAAAGTGAGGGAGAGAAACTACGATGTAGAGAGATGCCTCTTGCATACCCGCAACTGGGGGCCTGGCCCAACACCCAGGCATGTGCCCTGATGGAATCAGACCAGCAACCTTTCCGTTCACAGGCTGGCCCTCAATCCACTGAGCCACACCAGCCAGGGCAGGAATAGGGCAATTTAAAGCAGCAGTTTGAAGAATCTCTGCTGATTTACTCTGTCTACATGGCATCTTATTTAGAAAGTGAAATCCGAGTTCAGCATTATCATTCAGAATATTGTAAGAAATGAGAATGCTCTGAAAGGGCATCTTGTCCATCTCATCACTTCAATCCTTGTCCACAGTTTCATTTGATCTCTCATTTTCATGTTTTAAAACTCAAAACAGTTTATCAAGAAAGTGTAAATGAAAGGTAACTTTATTACTGGAGAAGAGAAAAATGTATACAAGACAGTTCAGATTCTTTTTCCTCATGCACTACTTTTATAAGTCCTAAATATCAACTTTGAAGATATTTACAAGGATAAATTTTTCTTAACATGTGACCATTTACTGTGTGGTGGACATTTTTTCATAGAAATCATATACTTAAACTAAATAAATTCTTAATAGTTTACAAGAAGCTTAGAACATTGTATTAACAGAAGACAATGTATTTTACTGCAAAATATTATAAAAGTGATACAATTTTGTGGCTCTTAAATGTTTAATTACTTGCTTTGAACAGGGGAATTAAAAAAAGAAAAAAAAAATTAAGACAGGCCTGGCTTTAAGATTTTTTGTATTCGATTCGTTCTACTTTCACATCATCTCCGATTAGCTGATACACATAAGTGACAACTGTAGAAGCCTGGATATCCATCAACACAAATGAAGGAATAATGTTTCTGGAAGAAAATATAAATAATGTCAGTGTTTTATAGTAAAAAGCAGTAGCACTGTAAATTACAACTTAAGATGACAATCTGGATTACAGGAGAAATCTGGTTGTTAAATATTAAAAATAATAATCACCAAAAAGGCTATAATTATTTAAATGGTTGCATTTTTAATGAAATATCACACTGCAATGATTAAATTTATAAAACCCCCAAATTCCCAAATTACGTACTACTTACGTTTCCAAGGCATTATACGCTCCAGTGGCAGAACCTGGGTTAATGTAGAATTTATTTTCATGCTCAAATGCTTCAAATTTGTGTGTGTGTCCTGAGATAAGAATGTCCACATCGAACTGCCTCTGCAACAGGGCTAAGCTGGCCATATCTCCCCATGGAATAACTTGATGTCCATGGATCAAGCCAATTTTGAACTGCCCAACAGTCACAACTTTCTGTTCCGGATAATTCAGATTCTAAAATACAAAGTTGACATAAGGAAAATAAGTTTTAGAGATACCGATGTTAAACATCCTGCCTTTATTTATTTTTTAAAAGCCCCACCTGAGGATATGTTTATTGATTTTAGAGATAGAGGAAGGGAGAGAAAGAAACATCGTGAGAGAGGAATGTGGATCAGATGCCTCCCATACATGCCCCATCTGGGGACTGAACCCACAACATAGGTATGCGCCCTGATTTGGATCGAACCCACAACCTTTTGGTATACAGGACCATGTTCCAACTAACTGAGCCACCAGACCAGGGCAAAAAAAAAAAAAAAACCCAAACCTATTTTTAAATATTTGATCTCATGGATTTTTGGCTCCACAACCAACATACTGATTAAATATCTGATTTCTTCTCAGTCTCTAAGGCTGTAACTATGCTCAAAACATAACCAGAATTTCCATGCTGTCCCTTCTTGTGTTTATTTTTATAGAGTATAGATTACTTTGAGCATGCTGAAGAAAATATTTATTCCCCCAAATTTGTGAGTTCCTCTACCGAAGAATCCTAGGCATATGACCTGTAAGCTACAGTGAGTTTAAATTATACTGCAGGCTTTAACAGTTATACAGATGGCTGAAAATGATGATAGTTAAAACACATACACTTAGTATGACTCACAAATTATTCTAAGGGCTTTATAAATGTCAACCTACCAAACATTTACAAATAATCCTAAGAGGTAGGTTCTATTCCAACCCCCATTTCATGGATGGAAAAAACAGGCATGGTTAAAACTGAGGTTAAAATAACCTGCCCAAGGTCACACATTACTACATTGCTCAGCCAAGATCCAAACTTGTGGCAGACACCAGCCAGCAGTGTCTGCGTCATTATGGATGAATTAAAACATACACAAAGACTACGGAGTCTGGTGGAAGAATAAGGACGACAGCATGGCTTTTCTCTCAAGAGGAGCAAAAGCCGTGGCCTCCGCCATGACAGGCCTTTATTCTAATTGTATCCCCTCACATTACAAGATGGTTCTTCCTCACTATCCCGGTTACAACAAAGGAGCCAATGCCCCTCATTACATCACAGAAGACATTAGCAAATGAACAGGCAGCAGGTTACAGTGGGCCTGTAAGGTTCAGCATGGATTTTAGGAAGTTACAGTAAGCAATTAAAGGGTAAGGGAGTTTTTAGCAAAGAGCAAACGTCAAAACAGCTTAGGTATATTACAAATCTGATTACCCACGAAAGAACCTATCTGTGGGCGTGGGTCCTGTGCATCTCCGAGTGGGAGCTGGGCCCACACCACGCAGAAAGGTCTGCCACATCTCGCCCCTTTCATTTTAATAAACTACTATGATCCCCACAAAGCTTGCTGTTTGCTGATCTCCCACATGGCCCTGGGAAAATAATTTGCAAATATATCAATACATAGAACATTATTATAATCAGTAAACCAGTGGTTCCAAGGACCCACATTCTCAGATTAATCCCAGTCAATCATTGTTAGGCAGTAATGGTCAAATAGATAACATTCAAATAACTCTGAGGGCCTATTTTGAGTCAGAGTTAAATAGCTAAAGTGCCATAAAATTTTGGGGAAACACTTGTTTCAGGCTTGGACCCTTATCATTTAAATTGAGGGGACTAGCAAAGTAGGTGTCACAGGATTTTATGCTTTCTTTGTTAGGCCTGATTTCCCTGGGGAACCTGCCCTTTCCAGCACAGGGCTGCACCCACCCCTGGCATTGTTTCAGGCCTAAGCGGATAAGAGCCAGAAAGAAAAAGATCAGGAAGACATCTCCCAAACGGAAATGGGGACTTGGGCTATGTCAGGATAGCGGGGGTGGGGGGGGCAGTGGGGGGGGGGTCCATCACCCTCTTTTTGCTGTGGCCCCTCAAGTCCTTCCATGAGGGCCAACCACATGATCATGCCTGTCTTAGGTGACCCCTCCCTTGAAGTAATCTTACCCATCATTGGCTAACTGACCAAGCATTGGAGGCCAAATATGGATGAAGCAGAAGCGGCACTCCTGCCAGGGAGATAAGCTTTATCTCCTTACTGGCTCAGGTCCTCTAGACAGGACAGACCAAGAAGAAGTGGGTCCCTTGGGCTCTTACTCAGCCTTAGCCATGGGGTGCTACAGCCTGTGAAACCAGTCAGGGCAGTTCCCAACACATCTAATCTCCCAATTTTTTCATTTGTAAATGCAATTGTAATTGTTAATCCTGTGGAACCTATTTGCTGTTCCCGAATGCAATCTTAAGAAAACAACCTTTATATATAAAGCACAAATAAGGATTAAGACAAAAGGGGAATCCAAGGGCTACTAGGACCCAAACTTGTAAGTCCAGTCCATTGAAAGTTTTTAGGGTTCAACCACTGAACATTATAGGGCATTGAGGGGTTGTTGCTCTCTGCAGAAGGCACCCGAGCCTTGGCCCCTGTCATTGGGGCAGGCTCCACCCTCCTCCGTTGGCAGACACAGGCCCATAAGTGACGGTGTAAGCATCCATTTTCTTTCTGGTGGTCAGGGTCATCTGGGCCATCTGGTCTGTCAGTCGATTGATTTTCAGCTCCAGGTAGCAGAGCTTGGCGTCTGTCCCGCTCATGATAAGGCTTTACTCTTTTTGGCTGGCAGCCAGACAGGACCTGTAGGGATGGAAACACACATACCCTCTTCCCCAAGTTAAGGGCCCTGCCAAGAGCCATCTCTCAGTGAATCTCTATATAAAACCTGAGGATAAGATGACTTAGGCTCCTTCTTCTGAAAAAGTTTCTCAATTGGAGTACAAAGCGATTCACCACAATTTAGAAAATTATATGTAAACATGGCTAACATAATCCAATTTTTTTGGGGGGGAAGGACTCATGACTCCCCCTTTTTTCTGTTTAAGAAGATTTTTAAAAATATGACAAGCCCATTCTACAATTTTCTGACCGGTTGGAAAGAGAGTTGCAAAGCGGTCGCAAGAGAGAGTGACCTAGGAAGAAAATCCTATTCCTCTGAATCCAACACACCCTATATCCCAAAAAGCACTCGGGGTTGTTGGCCCTTACCTTGGGCTGAATGCCCACATATTCCCACCAAGTTGGTGTGTTGTCCATAATGACAATGGCTCGTGGCCTCTGAGTCCCTGTTCCAGGGCACCAGCTGAGGCGGTTCACCGGCCAGCAGTGTCCGTGTCATTATGGATGAATTAAAACATACACACAGACTACCGAGTCTAGTGGAGGAATACGGACGACAGCATGGCTTTTCTCTGAAGAGGAGCAAAAGCCGCAGCCTCTGCCATAACAGGCCTTTTTTCTAAAATCTTACATTCCAAGGTGGTTCTCCTTCATTATCCCAGTTACAACAAAGAAGCCAATGCCCCTCATTACATCACAGAAGGACATTAGCAAATGAATAGGCAGCTGGTTACACTGGGCCTACAAGGTTCAGCTTGGATTTTAGGAAGTTACAGTAAGCATTTACAGGGTAAGGGAGTTTTTAGCAAAGAGCAAACCTCAAAACAGCTTAGGTATATTGCAAATCTGATTACCCACGAAAGAACCTCTCTGTGGGCGTGGGTCCTGTGCATCTCCAAGTGGGAGGTGGGCCCACACCACACAGAAGAGTCTGCCACACAAACTCTGGTACATGATTCCAGGGTCTGTGACATTAGCAAATTTATAGCAAAAATTTGAATTCTTGGTACTGAAACTGTTTGAGCATAAGACAAACAGAACCCCTAATGTTTTTAACAAACCAGACCTACATTCTCATTATTGACAAGAAGTTTGCCCCTTCCCTTCTCAT
Organism: Anoura caudifer; assembly: GCA_004027475.1. Classification (NCBI taxonomy): domain Eukaryota; kingdom Metazoa; phylum Chordata; class Mammalia; order Chiroptera; family Phyllostomidae; genus Anoura; species Anoura caudifer. The sequence continues at coordinate 42,221 of PVKU01009679.1, forward strand.
CGCCGTGTCTTTCACCTCTGTGCCATGTCCAGTTTACCCAAACTCTTTTTAAAATCCAATGGAAAAAAAACAAAACTAACACTATGGTCATTCAGTTTGATATAAAGGACCCCCATAAAAAAGTACTACTGAAATTAAATAACTTTTGAAAATGCTTGTATTTCCAGGAATCCTGTATAAGTGTTTATACTAGAATCACATTTATCATTCTAAATCATACAGTGTTAGTACTGGCAGGAGTCTTAGAAATCATCTATTACAATCATATTTACATAGAAGGAAATTAGGGCCAGAAAGGACATAATTTGCCTAAATTTTCCTTCTAATTAATGGGTAAAGTTGGAACCCCAGAACTTCTAACTTATTTTTTTAATCAGGTTTCTTGAGATATAACTTACATATAGTAAAACTGTCCTTTTTAGTGTACAATTCAAGGGGTTTTGACAAATGCATACAGTCACATCAGCACCACTATAATCAAGATCTAGAACAGTTCTATGATCTCAACACTTCCTCATATCCCTTTAGTTAACACTTCTGACAGAGAGCCACAGGGTTTTCAACAGATCAGTGAGCTGATCTTCACATTAAAAAGGTCCCTCTGATTGCTACTTGGAGAACAAACTGCGGAGGGAGGAAGGGTAGAATCAGGAAGTTGGAATACAGGAAAGCAATATGGTGCTTGGAACAGAGTAGTATAGGTAGTGGCAAAAAGTTCATAACAAAAAATTGATAAACTGAATGATAGTAGTATAAAAAATAGTGACAAAACCACTTTACTCTGTGTTGATTTAGTTTGAACAAGTATTTAATATGTTTATCAAGCAGTCTAAAATCAGTGATTTTCAAACAGGAAGGGGTATGTGTAGTAATTTTACATTTGGAAAATAAAAAAGAACGTTTAACAGTTGAGAAACTGTTCTAAAGGATAAAACTTACTTGATAAAATCAAGAAAAAGAAATAATGGGCCTGGCTGTTGTGGCTCAGTGGACTGAATGCCGGGCCTGTGAGCCAAAAGGTCACCGGTTCGATTCCTGGTTAGGACACATGGCTGGGCTGTGGGCCAGGTCCCCAGTTGGGGATATGCAAGAGACAAGCGATGTTTCTCTTTCTTTCTCCCTTCCTTCCCCTCTCTCTAAAAGTAAATAAAATCTTAAAAAAAAAAAAAAAAAAAAAAGAACGGAAGAAAGAAAAGGAAATATTGGGAAGGAAGGCAAAATACATCACCTCATCGAAGTCTCCTCTCACAATGTGAACATCACCGGCCAGAGTCTTGAGATAATCATAGCTCTCTTTGGTGCAAAGATTTCCAGTGCAGAGTATGTGCTGAATCTTTCCTGGTACCAGCAGTTTTTTGAACTTCGCCGGCAAACTGTTGCACCGGTGTGGGATGTGCAAATCTCCTAATACCAACACCAACTTTAAAGTGTCAAGGTGAGACAAAGTGTAATGTTAAGCATGATGTCAAAACAAGATACTTTCTTCTAGTAACTCCCATTTTAAATTAAACTAGTCAGAGATTCCAGAACACAAAAGAGGGGAAGTTATACAATTCCTTATCATGACCATTTAGACAAACACACATATCACATATATAATGATGTACTCTGTTCTAAATCAATCTTTTTTAATTTGATTACAAATATGCTACACAATATGTATCATTCTATTTACCAAGAATAAAATCAAGCTTTCTAAAGAGATTCATTTACAGACCTATAAATTATACTGAATAACAAAATTGCAAAATGAAAATATATTACTGGGCCCTATGGAATTTGGAATTTTTGAGGACTGATATGGTAATTCACATTTCTGCACTTATAATCTAAAATAACATGTATTGATTCCAGGGACATTAATAAAGAGAACTGTTAGAAATGTAATGACAGAGAAAAAAAGTTAATTCTATACTTTATGTTTACTAGACTGATAACAATTTTAAAGGAACAGTAGCCAAAATTTACAATATTTGCTACTTAAAACTATTAGTTACACATTACAGAAGAATAAAAACAGCCTATGCTTCAAAAAGTTTCAATAGGGCAACTGTGTGCTTTTGAATTACAATCTTCATCTTCTCTTTCTCTCATTATTAGAGATCCTCACTATCATATATTCATTGTCTAGATTAAATTGCTTATGTACTCTCAGTTTAATTTCCAAACTTGAAATAACATTTTCACAATCTTTCATGTGCATTAGAGCATTAAAAAAGAGGTCAGTTAAATAAGTGATGAATTTAGCAGGAGGAACATAGTCTTGGATGATAAAACTTCTTAATCCTGTAAAATTTTAATTTTAGACATTTTACATTTAAACATTTTTTTCAGTTATTTAACAGAATATTGTCAAAAAGGTCATTTAAAAATAATATCTGGTTTCCTGCCATAACTGATGTGGCTCAGTGGATTGAGTGCCAGCTTGTGAACCGAAGGGTCACAGGTTCGATTCCCAGTCAGGGCACATACCTGGGTTGTAGTCTGGACCCCAAGTTGGGGGCATGCAAGAGGCACTTGATCAATGTCTCTCTCACACTTGACCCTTCTCACCCTCTCTCTCTCCCTTCTCATCTCTCTAAAATTAAATAAATAAAATCTTCAAAAAAAAAAAAAAAAATCTGCCCTGACCAGCGTGGCTCAGTTGGTTGGGCATCGGCCCACAAAGCAAGAGGCAGCTGGTTTGATTCCTGGTCAGAGCACACGCCTGGGTTACAGGTTAGGTCCCTGTCAGGGTTCATACGAAAGGCAACCAATCAATGTTTCTCTCACATGATGTTTTTCACCCTCTCCTCCCTCTCTCTAAAAATAAATAAAATCTTAAAAAAATTAAAAAAAATCTGCCCTCCAAAAGACAACAATCAATTTCTTCATGTTGATTAGTATAAGCACTTTCATTCTATGATAGCATGTTTCCCCACACAGACGTCCCATTCATAAATGTGCGTGCCCATTAACTGCTTTTAAAAAAGGCACCACTATTCCCTATTGTCACAGAAAACATTAAATATCTAAAATAAGATAAAGCAGAAAATGGTGCTGTCACCACTGACTTTGTACAATGAAATTAATAAAAAACAAAATGTGTGAAATTAAAATTATTATTAAACCAAGCTTGACTGATCTGGCAACAAATATCAAAGTGATTACAAAGGAAAGGAACTGTTATCAGGAAGTAGAGTAACTGCAATAAAATTAACGCACTTTAAAATAAATTGTTAAACAAGTTTCCTCTTTATAAAGAGTAGTGTCAGCTGGTATTTGCTCAATGACTTAATATGGTTTCAATCCAGATGGATAAAACATCTGTAAAACTAAAAACAACCATGAAGTTTCCACCTTCATTGGTAATCAATACAAAAGTACCTGGAGACAGAACAATCTTCATCTTTAGAGGGGGATCCCTTCAAATATGGATTGAAGTACATAGTTAATGTGGAAAGCTGGTATTTGAGAAAAAAGTAAAAAGTAGATTTCTTTATTAAAAAAAGAATAACCTCAAACTCATAAAAGGATAAGGTTAAAAATGTTTGGGGCTAAAAAATGAATGAGCTGTTCAATCTTAATGAACTAGAAAGAGCATTAGTAAGGCATGATACTTTATAATGATTGACAACCTAAATTCTCTAATGTACTGTGGATTATGCCCATGTGCCTAGACTATCAACATTCTAAAAATATATAACTGTATGAATGACCACACAGCAATTATTTCAGATTAGTAAGGATCCTAACTAGGACTCTAGTGTAGGTTTCCTACAGGTGACAAAGTGATAGGGGAAATAGTGTCACAAAACAAGTATCATACTTTCAGGAGTGCCCTTGCCCAAATTCCACACTTTGACCATTCGGGTTAGACAGAGCTTTTAAGAGAGCAAAAGATTCTGAAAATGGCAGTCTTGTTAAATTCAAATAAAGAACCAACCCAATCAAAGCATAGGAATTTGGTTATTTCCTATTTGACTAAGACTATAAAAGGGTGAAAATCCCAGTAATCAGACACCCAACCACCATTATTAGAAGGAGCTAAGAGAAGAAACTTACTCTGTGCCCAGCCTTAGTGGAATGAAGAAGTTGATTGCAGACAGGGGGAATGAAAAAAAAAGGGTGAAACATGACCAATGTTAAAAGAAAGCAACAAAAAGAAACAAACCAAAAAAAAAAAGAACAAAAAAACTTATATATCAAATGAATATGCAAACAATTGTTAATGATTTCAGAGTGTTATGAAAGAAAATGTTAAAAATCAGCTTTGCTCAAAATACCAAAAGAACGATTTGCTGTATTTTAAAGGTGACACATATGCGCATGCATGCACTTTTAATAAATTTTGCCCTGTCGATTTTTTTTCCCTAAACTTTTTCTCCACATTGACTCTAATCCCTTTCATTTTCCTGTTTTGTTTAGAATTGTATAAGACAATTCAGAAAATTTAGCAGTCATGGCCTAAATGAAAGCTAACACTTTCTAGATTCTTATGACTTATTTATTCCTCAAGTATATTGATTTTAATTATCTTATGTTAAAAATTCTGGTTGTAAAATTATGCTGCAGTTAGGTCATTATTTTGAATAGATGATCTAACACAACACTACAAATATCAAGCGATGAAGTCACCAAACCAAAGATGATAAAAACAAATACATTCCTCCAGATGAAAATGGACCTTCCCCACATCGAACTTTGCTGCCTACAGACTCTTGGATACTACTAAGCATTGAATGTTTCTAGTCTCCTTTGCCAAATAAAATGCTTTTAGTTGTAAAAGAATAAGCTAATACTAAATTTTGCCCAGTTCTATTGGACATGAAAAGTGATATACCAGTACAACTACCCTCAAAAAGTGTTCACCTCTCAAAAACAAGAACAAACACAAAAACAACTTCAAAAACATGTCGGGAAATTCCTTCTTCTCACAGGGCTTACTGTCTCAAAATTACTGTAAAATGAATTGCTCTAAACTGGAGTCTGTTTATAAGCAAAAATCAAAAGCGAGATGAAAGCTTTTTACATTATATACAGAAGCATATACCATAAATCTTTGTGATGTCTATAAGCCACCTCAAAGGCTATGTTTGTTACAGACTTGTGATAATCTTAAAAATTTAATGGACACCCGTCAGATATTAAAGTTCCTTTACAGTCAAGCCTCATCAACACAAATCAGAGCTCCTTTGGAAACTGTTCTCAACTTCTTAAGGGGTCAAGGGCACCTCTGAACACTGATTCTAGCTATGAGCCCTCGCCATAGCAGCTCCCTGAGTTTTTCTGTAGGAAGGTCTTAGGCGTAGCAACCTCTTGCGGGGAGAGGGTGGCGGGGCCAATCTGATGAACGAACGAAATAAAGCTCCCCGAACTACTCCAACACTGGCCCTTTACCCAGAAAACCGTACATATTCTCAAAATTTCCCGAACAATTTCAAGGAGTTCACAGACTGTTAAGGGACCCTACTCTAAAGGGTCGCAGCATCCTAGGTGAACCAGTAGTTCCAGCAATTCGAAGAGCCAAAAATGCAGTCCTTTGCGAACACACTACCACAGTGCAATGGCAGCTGCACGTTGTTTCAGGGGCGAAAGGGATCGTTTTTATCCCCTCTCCTTAGGTGCCAAACTACATTGGGTGAGGGATCCTGCTCGCTACTTCCCGTTTTGAATCCGGGTAGCCAGCTGTCGCCAACTGGGGGTGGTAACTCGTACACCCCAACCAGCGGGAGGTGCATTTTGCGGGGAAGAAGTAGGGAAACGCAGGAGAACCGTGCCCCTTTCTCGGGGACAGTCGAAGCACAGAGCCAAAGGCCTTTCCCGGCTTGGGCATGTGGGGTGACAAGACTAGCAGCAGTGAGGGGCCTCTTTCCCCCTCACACGTCCTCTGGCCTCTGGGGCGGGGGTGCAAAGCCAGAGCCGGCTGCTCCCAGAAGTGGCCGCTCCGATAGCTCCCTTCCCTCCCCCAGGGCCTTCCCCCTGGCCGGGCCTGGGCCGCGCCCGTCCAGGCCTCCGGAATCGCCCAAACCGTCGCCCAGTCACTCCCAGTGGCTCCCTACGACGCAGCCCCCCGGCAGAGAGCCAGGCCTCGGTCGCCTCAGCTGCCATTCTCACCATCCTGTCACTGGGCTCCGCTCAGCTACCACAACCGCCACCGCCCTCTTCCTCAGATTCCTTGGTGACCCGCCCACCTCTCCTACAACCAATGGAAAATAAGGACTGCAGAGACCGCTCTACGGTGGCCCGCATAGGCCCTCCCCCGCTGTACAGCGAAGCTGCTTTCGGGGAAAGAGTGGGAAGTGGAGGGGAGGGGTGAGATCTCGTAGCTTCTAAAAGCTCGGGCCACATCCGGGAATCCGGGGCGTCGAGTTGAGGCGCACTTTGCCACCAGGCCTGTTAGGGCCTGCAGCCATGCTGAAGTGCGGGATGAACGGTAGTCAGGTTAAAGGTGGAGCGGTCTTTTTTCCTAGTAGGGACAGAAGGGGAAAGCCTGAAGTTCATGGGGAGTTCTACCATCCGCACATTTCTTCCCAGTTGCCTTCATGCATAAGGACTGAGGACACCAAAGTCTCCTCAGAGCCAGCGCGCACCCCCATGGTCCCGTTAGCTTCTGAGGGGAGGATGAAGGCCCATGTGCTTCGATTTATGCACAATATTTATATTTTTATGGGTGTCTATAAAATGAAGTTGCACCATCGTGCGTCGAAGTCGGGAAGATACTGCGTGGGGCGGACTCGGGCGAAAAGTAATGGTCGAACAGTTAAAGTATTTTAGTGTCATGGGAAAAACACAAACCAGAGTTTTTATCTTAGTCCCACCATTTTTAAATGTATGAGCTGGGACAAGCCACTGAATCACGCTGGGGCTCAGGTTTCTTCCTCAGTCAGATGACAAATGGAGCATCTGTTGTAAGGATGAAATCGAAATGCTTGTAAAGAGCTCCATAAATGGGAATGTACAGGAACGATGGTTATACACAGTTCTTGAAACACGTACATGACTCCAGAAAGTCTGTATTTAGAAAAGCAGTGGTTTCTTACAGATTGAAACTTGAAAATGATCGCTAAAAGGCATCTTGTGTTGGGCTGGCTTCCGCGGCATTGAGGACGGCTTTGGAACAGGAAGTTCCCCTTTGCAGCGTATCCCTCAATTCCTAATAAGCAGTTATTTAGATGATTGTTTATTCTTGTTGGACTGTAAGCGCTGCGCGGGCACGATCTCTCCCTGTCTTGTTCATCATTCTACCCCCATCGCCGGGCATTGTACTTGGAACATAGTAGATGCTCAATAAGTATTCATTGGCTGGATGAAAGGCCTGCATTAGGCAGCTCCGTGAAAAAGTAGTGAAATTGAAGCGGTAAAAAAGGACATTGCATCTACCTTTTTGTTTTTCCTTTTGTTAAAAGGTCATCAGTCGTTCTCTGTTTGAGGTCCACACCCCCAACCCCCACACTTAAAATTCATGAGCATTATAATCTGATGTTCTGCAATGATTTTTCCTTTTTTTCTACTTTCCCACAGATAGATATGGCATCCATTTTTATTGCAGCATAATATGCCGTATCTGTTTGCTACGTGATTTTACTTCATAACTCATAAGAACACGAAAGGGTCGCACCAGATCAGACGGGGATTTCACCCAGCCCTCGCCTCTGTTTCTGAAAGGACATCTAAGTGTGTTTGGAGGGAAGATCCAACACCTTTCACACAGCCCTCTCTCCTCGGAGGTGCATCATGCGTGCCTCCAATTTCTCTCGTCCCTCGTTTTGACTTTGCCACCAGTCAAATTATCAGAACCCTTCAAACCAACCTCTCCATTTCTTGTTTTTACACTTTTTTTCCGGGGTGGTGGGGGAGACACAAGTTTTAAAATATGTTAGTATGAAAACTGTACTTGAACAACAACTAAAATAAAATAAAATAAACATCAGTGCAGAAATTGGCTTGCCACGGTAGCTCCATGCCATACTGCAAACAAACAGAAAGGAAGAATTCTGTTGCATGTTATCATTTCATACACTCATTCTTCAAATTTATTGAGCTCTTACTATGAACCTGGCATTTGCCAAGGGTATTATCACTGTATTTCTTACAGCAATTTGTGATATTAGTCTATAAACACTGTTCTTTATGAATTTAAGTCCTGTGAATACTAAAGTAGTCTTATTATTTGCTTTTATTGTTTGAGAGAACGAATGTAAGCAGCAACTTTCCTTTTCTCTGTAGTATTTGGGAAAGCAATTCAAGCTCTATCACGAATTAGTGACGAGCTGTGGCTAGACCCATCCGAGAAAGGTGTAAGTAAGAAAATTAATTCAGACACCATCTATTAAGACAAAAGAGGTTTAAGTTTCTGGTCTAGATTGTATGTTAACTAGAAAATCCAAAAATTGTAATTATCCCTTTCACTGTTTGTCTTGATGGCACATATCTGAATACATTTAAAGCAGCAGTTTTCAACCTTTCTCATCTCATGGCACATGTAAACTAATTACTAAAATTCTGTGGCACAACTAAAATATATTTTTTACTGATCTGACCAAAAAAATAAGTATAATTTTGATTCATTCACACTGAACTGCTATTCTTATGTTGGCTATTGCCATTTTTTAAAATTTGACAATCTAAGGGAAAAGAGGTCAGTGCTTCTGAATAAATAGTCAAGTATTGCATGTTTTAAAAATTCTTGTGGCACACTGGTTAAAATTGCTAATTTAGAGCAGCATAGAAAACTTTAAAATCATGCAGATAAGCACAATTGATTTAAATCAAAAGTCACAAATTGGTGGCCAAGAGGCTAGTTATATCTTGCAGAAGAGTTTTGTGTGAATTGCACTGTGTTTTTTAAAGAACTGAAATAATTTCTAACAGTTAAAAATTGGGAGTCCACAGAAAAATCTGAATTTCTTGCTTCTCTTGAAAACTCAGAAAAGGTCTGACAGTTTGGGGCCTTTATACCCAAGTGGAAGTAGCTGGCTGACACTAACAGCTTCTCTCCTTAGACAAGACCAGAGATCACCATTTTGCTGCGTTCTTTTTCTACTCCCTTTTATATTGCATTCTGCCACTTCGTGCGTTAAAATTAAGGCCCCTGTAGGCATTTGCAATTTTACAATTTCAACATGCAAGATTTTAGATTTAATATCTATATGTATTCAATATAGATCTGTAGACAGATATGTATGCATAGCAGACTCAATACACACTGAACAGATGCAGTCCATATAACATATATTATAATTCATACGATGTAGACATATAATGCAGTTATCATCTGATAGCATTATTTGAGTTCATTAATTGCTATATGAAACAAAATAGAATTTTTAAAATTAATCATTTAAAGGAATTTGATTTTTCCCCCTAAATAGTTATTATTGTATTTTCCCAGCTTGCTTTAAGGTCTGTGAATTCTTGTCGGTCAGCATATGGATGTGTCCTCTTCTCTCCTGTGTTTTTCCAAAGTTACCAATGGTCAGCTGCAGTGGAAATGAAAGATAGAAACACGGCATCAAATTTAAATTGCAAATTGGGAATGAAGGTAAATACAAGTGGTCCTGGTTTTCTCTTCTATTGTGGAAATATTTAGTATATGCGACATAAAATCTATTCTATGCTTAATACTTGATTTAATGTCATGCAGGACAAATTTATTCATTTATAAATATACATATTATTTTGTGTTAGTTTGTTAAACTAATTAAACAACCATATTGAGTATGTCCTGTTCTATAATCTGTTTGTATTACAGTCACTTTTGCCCATCTTTAGATGTCCGAATTCCCTCGAAAGAAATGTAGAGATGTGCAAAATATTCACCAGATCTGATAAGTGCAAAGTAGTTATTCAATTCTTCTGCAGATATGGTAGGTATAATTAAAACTAGTGTAAATGTATTGTGTGTTTTTGTTAATACTTTTTAAGTTTAGAGTATTCAAACCGTGTGCAATAATACAAGAGTTCTCATTGCGTTATTGCTTAGAATTTATGTAGTTTTGTGGTAGGAAAGTTGTAAGTACCTGAAAAGTATTATCTTACTTGTCTTTGAAGAAGTATTGTGAGATGATTAGTAGTATTTCCTTTTTATACTTGTCAGTGACATGAGCTTTACTTGCATACAAACCAATTTTTTATTTTTTATTTTTTAAAAATTTTATTTATTTTTAGAGAGAGGGGAAAGGAAGGAGAAAGAGAGGGAGAGAAACATCAACGTGTGGTTGCTTCTCATGTGCCCTCCATCGAGGACCTGGCCCACAACCCAGGCACATGTCCTGACTGGGAATTGAACCTCCAACCTTTTGGTTTGCAGGCCTGTGCTCAATCTACTGAGCACACCAGCCAGGGCACAAACTAATTTTTTAAATACTTTTGCATTTAACAATTGGTTGTTCTCAAATTATCTGGCTACTTGATATTCTGTAAGAGTGCCTTGGTAATGGTGTTCCTTGGTAAGAAAGAAAAGAATAATTCCCTGTGGGAGGCAGATACTATTAGATCTGGGGTTGAAAGCAGTGTGGTAACTGGCCCAAAGTCACAGGAATAGGAAATTACAGAGCCTGGGTTAGAGTCCTGCCCCTCCATAGTAGGAGCCAAAACCTTCATTCATTCTCTCTGTGACTGCCTCCTGGCCTTGCACTGTCATTATTCAGATGTTGTACTCTTAGGGCTTTCACATACTTAAATATGTATGGCCTGGTGATTTAACAGCATGGGGTCTGGATGCCATAGTGTCTGGGGTGGAATCCTGCTCTACTCCTTCCTTGCAGGGACCTTGGGCAAATTATTTACATCCCTATGTCTCAGTTTCCCAGTGAGTAAACTGGGGAAAATGTTAATACCAACCTGCTAGGGTTTTTGTGAGGATCTATGAGTTCTAGGAAGTTATAGTTCTAAACTGTTTAAAAGTATGCCCGGCACATTCTCTAAGTGTTAGCTCTATTTATATTTATTATGATTGCTGGTATTTTATTTGAAGTTGGCAGGTAGAATTTTATGCTTTAAAAAAATCTTGTACTTATGATATTGGTCCAGATCTTTCTTTTTGTAGTAGGTGCTCAGTAAATATTTTTGAAATTAATAAATGTTGCTGTTATCACCTAAGTAAAAAAATAATAAGTTGAGAAATGTTATCTATCGATAGTGAGACCTTTAGATTCACACTGCTACATTATTATGCTGTAGAAAATTCTAGCCCACGTGGATTTTATTACATGAGCTCTGTATTCAAATTTAGATTCAAATTCTAGCTATAAGGTAAGTCCCCACTTAACATCATTGACAGGCGAAATGACGGATAATGAAACCAACTTTACCATAGGCTAATTAATGTAAACAAGGTTTTAGTTCCTAAGGCATCGCATCAACATTATAATGCAACGACTTTGAATGAAACATTGTTGGAAGACCTGCTGTACTTGTTAAAAAAGCATAGCCTTGAAAGGTCATTCAGCCTCTCTGAGCTATTGTTTCCTCTTCTGAGATTAAGTGCATACCCTGAAGGGATATTGTGTGAGTCCCAGGTGAGGTATGTAAGATGTGCACTGCAGTTACCGGCACAAAGGGCAATAACCATTCTTGCCACACACTTTTCCCCTCCTCTCAGCGGAAAAGAATCCACAGGCCCGATGTTCAGCTCCATATTCCAAAGGTGCCATCCAGGAACATCGGTTCTGGATGTCAGATACTGAAGAGGAATCATAGACACCTGAGCTATAGTGGGCAATCACTGTTTTACACACAATTTAAGAAATTACCTGTAGTTCAAAAGAATGTGGGAACTCGACTGCCTGCTTGGTCAGAGGGTCTGACATGTTGCCTTGTTTCCACTAGGGGGCGATAAACACATTCACTAAGGACAAGTGCTTCTCCACACTGGGCACCTGCAGATACTAAATATAACTTCACATACATTATTTTAATTTGGCTGTGAAAGTTAAAGACTTTTTAATCTGTTAATTTTGCACTTAATATTAACACGTTGCTCTACTCTCTTTAAGGTATTAAAAAGACCCATAACGTATGTTTTCAAGAAAGTCAGCCTTTGCAAGTTATTTTCGAAAAGAGTACGTGTACTAATGTACTAGTGATTCAACCAAGGTAATGAGTTCTCTGTTCTGGTTTTTTATTTTTCTGAATGTAGTATGGTTACGGAGTAAAGAATTAATGTCCTAGAGCTTTTAAAGATTTTATTTATTTATTTTTAAAGGGAGGGGAAGGGAGGGAGAAAGGAAAGGAGAGAAATATTGATGTGCGAGACAAATATCAATAGGCTGTCTCTCGCACACTCCCAGCCTTCCTGCAACCCAGGCACGTGCCCTAACTGGGAACTGAACTGGCAACTCTTTGGTCTGCAGGCTGGCACTCAATCCACTGACCCACACCAGCCAGGGCTTTGTCCTAGAGCTTTTAAATCAGTTACTTTTTTTTAAAGCTAACACTGGACTTGGAGAAAACTCTTACAGAATCCAGAGAAAGAAAACCGTTATAACAGTAGACCAGCAGTTTTCAACCTCGTTCATCTCATGGCACACATACACTAATTACTGAGATTCTGCCGCACACCACAAAAACATATTTTTTTTTTGCCAATCTGATCAAAAGTATAATTTTAATTCATTAACGCCAGATGACAATTGTTGTGTTGAATGCTGTCATTTTAAAAAACTAAACAGTCAGGTATTGCATGTCTTAAAAATTCTCACCACACACCATGTGCTTGAAAATTGCTGAAATAGACCATAACTGCATAATGGTAGCAATAATAATTCAGCGGCCAAGAAATTCTAAAAATATTCCATCAGTAGCTTTTTTCATCAAATGATATCAAGAAAAAACATATCATCTAATAGTACTTTGCATTTATATGGTGCCTTCTGTCTGAGTCTTAGAACATGCAGCGTAAGAAAATTTCAGCATTTTTGATGTGAACTGATTTTGTCCTTAAGTGTTTCCCTTTTTTCTCATTGAGAATGAGTCAGTGTACTCAATTTTTCAATGTTAAGCTACAACATTAAACATTAATTAGTTTGTGAGCCAAAAGGTATTTTATCCTTGTTGTTTTTTAAATTACAAAAGAAATACATGCTCTCAAAATGCATCTGCAACTCATAGAAGTTTCAAAGATTAAAAAATGAAAGTCTTTCTCCTCTACCTGCTCCCTCTATCCACTGGCAGGGGTACCATCTATTAATAACTTGGTGTATGGCAGTCTAGCTCTTCTGTTTATAGCTATTTTGTTAAATTTAGAGCCAATCTCTGTAACTCCCCCTCTACTTATTATTTGGTTATTTTTCTTGCACCTCTCAAATTTATGTCACATACCAGGTAAGTATTTTATATAGTTTTTCATAATATATATCATACATAGATTTTTTCAAAGAAAATATCCCACTATTATTATCATTTGGCAACTTGCTTTGTTTAGTTTCTATGTCAGTTCACCTAAATCAATCTTATTCTTTTTAATGACTGTGTAATTTTTCATTGTATGACTTAGCGGTAATTTACTTACCCACAACCCTATAGCAGTCCCTACCCCAGTTGATGCCCGAAACCGTGGATAGTACTGAACTCTATAGATACTATGTTTTTTCTTATACATACATACCTGTGATCAAGTTGAATTTATAAAGTAGGCACAATGAGAGACTAACAATAACGAATAATAAAATAAAACAATTGTAACTATACCGTAGCAAAAGTTACATGAATGTGGTGACATGTTTCAGGAGTCCCCTTGCTCAGGTGTTCGTACAGGCTCAGTTCTCTCTGGTGTATCATGTTGCTGTCAGTCAGAGTATGTTTTATGCTCCTGTCTTCTACCCACAAACTTAGTGCCCTTTCCATCTTAACTAAATACTTATCATGCACTGTTGGCCAAAACTTTTGCAGTTTCAGGTGTGACAGCAAGACTAGCAGGAATCTCTTTTCCTTCTTTACAACTTCACAGATAGATTTGTTCTTACCACTGATCTGAGCAACCTCAGCATACAACTTTTTTTTTCTTTATTAAGCCCAAGAAAACTTTCACCTTTTCACTTAAAGGAAGCACTGTATGGCTTCTCTCTGGCATATGCGAATTGTCAGCATCACTACTTTTGTGATTTGGGGACATTATTAAGTAAAATAAGGGCACCTTGAACACAAGCACTGTGATGCTTGTCGGTCGAGCTGACCACAGACAACTGAGACAGCTCCTAAGTGACTAGCAGGCAGGTAGCATCCACAGCCTGGAGACGCTGGACAAAGCGCTGAGTCTTGTCCTGGGCAGGATGGCCCCAGATGGCATGAGATTTCATCACACCACTCACACTGCCAGGTAGTTTAAAAACTTACAGATTATTTCTGGAATTTTCCAGTTAATATTTTCAGATCGCAGTTAACTGGAGGTAACTGAAACCGAGGAAAATGAAACCTCGGATAAGGGTTATTTCCAACTCTTTACTATCACACACACACACAAAAGTAGGTTGTTCCAACTTTTTACTACCACAAACAACACTGCTAGTACTAGGGTAGTATGTTAGTTATCTGTTGCTGTGGAGCAAATTTCCCCAAATCTAGGAGCCTTAAAAAAACAGACATTTATTACTTCATGCTAACAAGTGCAGCTTAACTGGGTGCATCTGGCTGAAGGTCTCTGAGGTTGAAGTTAAGCCATCAGCAGGACTGTAGATTCATCTGAAGGTTGTGGGGGGAGTCACTTCCATGCTCACTGACACTGTTGTCGGGAGGACTCAGATCCGCCTCCAGCCTCGCTCATGTGGCTGCTGGTAGACTGCAGTTACTCTCGGGGCAGGCCTCTCTGTAGACTGCCTGGCCGTCCTCCCAACATGGTGAGGAGAGACGGAGAGGGAGACTGCCGAGATGGAAGTCAGAATCCCAGAAGGGCTATCTTATCACTTCTGCCATTTTCTTTTTGTTAGAAGTGAATCTCAACAGTCCAGCCCACACTCAAGGGGAGGGGATTATGTAAGGGCAGGAATACCAGGAGCTGGGGATCCTTGGGGGCCTTCTTCTAGGCTGCCTAACACAGACAGAGTCCTAGAAATTAAATTGCCGGCTCAAAAACAAATTTTAAATTTTCACACATACTATCAAATTGCTATCTGGAAAGTTTGTACCAATTTACGTTCCCACCAAAAGTGTAGGAGAATCCTTCTGAGTAAAGGATATGATCAGTCTTTATAATTTTTGCCAATATAATAGATAGAGAATGATATTATTAGAGTTCCTTGTTGTATCTATTTTATTACTGGGGAGTTTGAGCATCTTTTCATATATTTGTTAGCAATTGGTATTTTTCTTCCTTTTTGAATTTCACATTCACGCTGTCAGTTTTTGTATCAGGTTGTCTGATATCTTGGACAACATCCCCCTTATCACTGGAAAAGCTTCCAATGAATTTGGTAGGTGTTTCTGACATTTTGGCATCAAGAAACACTGCTGAGCTCATGTCTAGCATCAGGATAACACCAGCATCACAAAAATTCTAAGAATCTCTTTTTTTATCTACCAACGCCTCAGTTTCAAAAGTAGCTCAGAACTTATAATGCAATAACAAAAAGACAAATAACCTAACTAAAAAACAGGCAAAGGATTTGAATAGACATTTCTCCAGAGAAGACATACAAATGGCCAATAAGCATATGGAAAGATGCTCAACATCATTAGTCTTTGGGGAAATGCAAATCAAACATCTCGAAAACTGAATTGTGTAGTACGTGAGTTATATTTTAAGAAAGTTGCTTTTAAAAAGGTGCACATGATGAAAGGGCATTTGGGATGTCAAGACAACCTTGAAAGTAATAGTTAATAATCCAGGACAAGTAACAAAGGGAAAGAGAGTGTAGGCGGCAGGCGGCTTGTAAACCTCTCCACCTCTCAGCTGGGCCTCCCGCACAGCCGCCCAGCTGTATTCAAGTATCTCTGTTTTCCACAGCCTCCCTTAGGAGTGTGAGCCCAGGCCAATTAAAAAAAAATATATACTTGTTACATAAAAAAAAATAAAGACATTTTATTCTAGAGTTTGGTTTATCCTGTAGCTTTCACGTTTTACTAAGAATGTGTTTTACTATTCTCTTGACCTTTAAATGAAGTTACAATTATTAAATATACTAAAATATAGCAGCTCATATAGAAGAAAGAATATAAAGTCTTTTGGATAAATTTTTCTAAGTCTAAGCCAACTAACCTATTTATTTCTAGATCAAAGATATGAGCCTCATTAGAAAGCTGTTTCTTTCTGTTTGTTTTTCAAATAATGTAATATTTTTATTATATCTCATAGAGTGCTTGCTGAGGCGGTTGTCTTTTTTTCATCGAGTCAAGAGGAAGTTACTCTTGCTGTTACTCCCCTGGAAGTCTGCATTAAGAGTTCTAGTGAGGAATCAATGGGTAAGGACTGTATTTGTTACAGTGCTTTGACATCATATTACTTCCCGGCTTTCTTGATTACTAACCATTCAGTAAATATTGGTGGTATAATATTTATTTTTGTCTAAAAAGCAGTAAGGTGTAGAAAGATCATTAAAAATTTTAAGAAATCCAGGAAATTTACACAATCAATACTTATAATAATACTTGGCTTTGAAATTCCAGTTGTTTTAAAATTAAGAGAATGGTTACAGAGAAAAATATTTTTTAAATTTTTAAATTAATCTTTTTTAAATTATATTTTATTGATTATGCTATTACAGTTATCCCATTTCTCCCCCATCATTCCCCTCCACCCTGCACACCCCATCCCATCCACATTCCCCCTCTTTAGTTCATGTCCATGTGTCATAAGTTCTTTAGCTTCTACATTTCCCACACTATTCTTGCCCTCCCCCTGTCTATTTTCTACCCACCGTCTATGCTACTTATTCTGTATACCTTTTCCCCCTCTCTCCTCCTCCCACTCCCCTGTTGCTAACCCTCCATGCGATCTCCATTTCTGTGGTTCTGCTCCTGTTCTAGTCATTTGCTTAGTTTGCTTTTGTTTTAGGTGTGGTTGTTAATATCTGTGAGTTTGCTGTCTTTTTACTGTCCTATTTTTTATCTTCTTTTTCTTAGATAAGTCCCTTTAACATTTCATATAATAAGGGCTTGGTGATGATGAACTCCTTTAACTTGACCTTATCTGAGAAGCGCTTTATCTTCCCTTCCATTCTAAATGACA
>PVKU01009680.1:0-59370 GCA_004027475.1 Anoura caudifer
TCTCAATTTCAGTGTCTTTGGTTATATTATGCTTGTTTGTTTGTTTTTTTGATTAGGTTCCTGTTAAAGGTGAGATCATATGGTATTTGTCTCTCACCTCCTGGCTTATTTTGCTTAGCATAATGCTCTCCAGTTCCATCCATGCTGTCGCGAAGGGTAGGAGCTCCTTCTTTCTTTCTGCTGCGTAGAATTCCATTGTATAAATGAATGGATCAAGAAACTATGGTACACTTTGTTGAAGTAATTGCACAAGGAGGTCATTAGACTGACGTGGCCTCTCTGCCTTGACAGCCTATGTAAACTCACCAAAACCCTGAGTCCGAGTCTATTTACCTGAACATGAGAAAATACCGCTTAAGAACAACGAATCACAAACAGCCAAGCAGGCTCTCCCAAATAAGGCAAACTTAAGCAATCAAATTGTATGCAATCAAATGACTTCCTAACATTGCTTTCTGCATCTTCTCTATAAAAACCTTTTCCCTGTCTCTTGTCAGTGGAGGGCTCCTAACCACTTTTATCTTGGTGCTGCCTGATTCAAATTGATGTTTACCCAAATAAACTTGAAAGTCTGTTTTTTAAAATTTATTTATTTCTGAAGAGAGGGGAAGGGAGGAAGAGAGGGAGAGAAACACTGATGTGTGGTTGCCTCTCACATGCCCCCCACCAGGGACCTGGCCCGCAACCCAGGCATGTGCCCTAATGGAGAATCGAACCAGTGACCTTCGCAGGCTGGCACTCTATCCACTGAGCCAAACCGACACAGGGCAAATAAACCTGAAGTTCTTAACATGCATCAGTTTGTCCTTTAACAGTTTCTAAATCTGCTCACTGTAGATAAAAGATTAAAAGGTAGCAGCTCTGTCTAGGTTCACAGTTCTTATTCCTACAATTCTTGCCACTCCACCCACATCCACTGGTTCTGAAACCCAGTAAGAAAACTCCCTGCATGATGATGATGATGATATGATGATGATAATGACTGATATTAATGAACACTTACTAGAACTCATTATGCTCAGCAGGTATTCATATTATCACGTTAATTATCACAACAATACCGTGTGATAGGCACTGTTATAACTGGGGAAACTGAGACGTAAAGAGATTACTTAACCAAAGTTACAGATTGCAAGTGACAGAACACAGTACATTTATATAAACCCTAAACCTTGTAACCACTAATACAACCATACATCCTAATACAATAGAATGTAACTCCAGGAGGCTGAAATCTTATTGATCTTGTTCATGCTGTAGACATTGTAATGTGTGTTGAATGAATGAATGAACATACCTGGAGATAATTAAAGTAGCAGTTCCCCAAAGAGAGGTTCAATAAATGGAAGGAAATAGATGGATCAAGTGAAAATTAATGAGCCCAAGTTAGTTGGGCCATGACTTAGAGAGCAAATCTATACAACTTGGACTCATAGCTGTGCATGGGGGCAAGGGTGCAGCAGGTAAATGTGACTATTATATTGTTGCTTTGTGGCCATTTAAACATCCATATTAATTTTGCTAGTTATAAGCAGCAGGTATTTCCTCCATATAATTGTTTTCTGATATTTAACTTGAAAATAACAAGAAGTTATAAAGTTAGCTGATTAGATTTACCTAACCCCATCATTAGGACCATGTTTACCGAAAAATAGTTGAGGATTGTTGTTTTAGAATTTTTTTTAAATAATAAAAATTATGTGAAATTATCACTGCAATGTAAGCAAACTCATGATCTGTTAGTTCTTTTGATTTATTCTCTACATCATACTCTTCTTTGCCATACTTTTTAGACTTCTTAATACTCTCTTTGTTCTTTAAAAAATCAAATTTCTTTTAAATTCATTCCTCACTTTGCTTGTCCTAGTCAACATGAATAAATTGTGTATGTATGAAGATATCCGTGCATGCAGATGAACAGTGTGAATCCGAATACATTACACTGACACTGTCAGTCTTCTTTCAACACCAACCTCACAAGCATAAATTTCCTTTTCTAAGAAAAAAAGACTCTTGCCACGTAAAGCCATCCTCAACTATTTTAAAACCAGTATTCTGTGGTTATATTCCAAATAAATGTCAAAATTTATAATTTAATTAATGAGAAAGAGTTTTATACCTAGAAAAGTTTCAAAAGAAAAGTATTTACTTTTCTACCTGGGTGCATGGGTTCATGCCAGAGGTACCCCATGAGGACAGACAGAGAATGCACACAGAGTTTTCTGCAAAGGATGTTTATCAAGTTAATCTTATTTAAGCATTGGCTTTCATTATAAAATCAGAGGGAGCTGTCCTGGATAAAAAGTGGCCTTTAGATATAAAGAAATTATACTTAAGAATTGAGAGTGTCTTTGTATAAAAGAATTTTCAAAATAACCTTCTGAGTAAATATTAACAATATTTCAAATATGAATTTAATTTAAATAAATAATGCTTAAAAACTTTTTTATCAGCTCCTATTTAAGAGCCATCAGGCTTGTAATATTGTGTTTCTGTATATTTAATTAATAAGCAGTGTCTATTAA
The DNA here is from genome assembly GCA_004027475.1 of Anoura caudifer. Taxonomy (NCBI): domain Eukaryota; kingdom Metazoa; phylum Chordata; class Mammalia; order Chiroptera; family Phyllostomidae; genus Anoura; species Anoura caudifer. The sequence goes on from PVKU01009680.1 coordinate 2,526, forward strand.
GGACAGAAATATAAGGATAAGGTACTCACTGAGGGTTACGAAGCACCAAATATCGTTGGGCACCAGCTGTTGGTGTTTAGCGGTCTCAGACCTGGAGGGAAAGCAGGCCACTTCCTGCCACAACGAACAAGACAAGATGAAGAACAATGAGGTTCTTTTCCTTGATGTAGACTAATTATTTGACTGATGACTTTCTCAGATTTGAAATTAAATAAATTGGTAAGACAAGAAGTTTCTTATGAATATGATAGATTCACAATATTTTAATCATATAGAATTTTCAGATACTCCAATGTGCCTTTACTGTGAATTCCAACATTTACAGGAGATATTAAACATGAAGTTTTGATTGACAAGAAGGAAAAGCAGTGACTGCCAAGGTAACGGGGCTCTTATTTTGTCATGTTTTTAGTGACATGAGTAAAGGTTTTAAAAGTTAGAGTTTACTCTCACAGTTCTTTCCATCATAATTACTATTTATTGATAACTTCCTTTCCCACTTTCTCAAGTTGCCATCTCCTCCAGAGAACTTGAGGTCTGGGAGATAAATAGAGCAAGAGGCACACAGAGATGAAAGAGTGGGGCAGAAGGGATTTGGGTGGAGATTTCAATAGCCTAGAAATCATCAGTAACGAATGAACAATCTGACCTTGCAAAAAAATTTTTGGTAAATATAAAAAATAATTTAACATGTAGCCACTTAGTTTATACCCCCAAGTCTTAAATGTGAAGTCATTAGTCTTAAAAACACTTATTTGCATGACTATTGGCCAAAACTTGGGGAGTCATATTCCTGCAGGTTGTATTTGGAGAGGAGCTATTGAAACACATAAATGATGTGGGGGATAATGTATCTTACTATACATAATTCATTGGGAAAGGTCTGCCTGTGTCTTAAATGTAATTCATCATTTCCAAAAATGCAATGTTCTCCAAACTTATTAATTTGAATATATAACCCATATTTTTTAAACTTATGGTAACTGTAAAATTGTCATAAAAGTGAATTTTCATCTCTTGTCTTAAACTCTAGATTTTTGTGTACCCCATCTCTCTTAAACATTTGTTTTTCATTATCTAAATAACAGAATAAAAATTAAAATAAATAATCATCTTGACTTTTTTTTTTAAACAGAATGATTATATTTCAATACACAACTTGCTTACAACCAAAAAAATAAAACAGCACAATAAAAAACCAAAAACATGGTATTACATTTGCAATGCATGAGACATGGTTAACATTTTAGTCATAAATGAGCTCTTAAGAAAACAGTTACAAAATCTTGACTTTTTTAAATACCCACATTTGTTGTTTTTAAAACATGAGGTGACTGACTGGGAATATGTTTCTCTGCGTGAAGTTGTTCAGTGAGCTCAGCCAGTCAGATATATACAGCTGTTTTGCCTGAGAATGGCCCTTTGCTAACTTTTGGCATACATTTTGACATCAAGTTAACAGAAACACAATCAAAGTAAACATTTATATTACCTGACTTTTAAAATTTGAAATAACGGAGTAGAAAAGTAAGAGAACAGAGGCATAATAGGAAGTTAGAGTAAGATAAATATTAATAAAGAAAAAAGATTTAGATTATTGCCTTGAATTAGACTTTTATTATATGATCAGACATTAGACTGCTTTGTAAAAACCATTTTACTATTAATATAACCTGCAGAGCCATATATAAAGTGCTCTCTTTAGAGGTGGCCATCAGCTTGACTTTTCCAATTTCATCGCTTTTTATTATTCTTTATATATTTACTATTATTATATGTATCCCTAATACTGTAGTTTAGGTTTGCCCATATTTTAAAATTCTATATAAACTGAATCATACTATATCAATTTTTGGCTTTTGTCCAAACTTAAATTATTAGACTCAGTTATGTTATTGTATGTAATTACAGTCTGTTCCTTTCTAGTGCTGGGCAATATTTCATTGTACGAATATATATATTGCAATCTTTTTATTCATCCAATCGTTAATGGGCATTTTGACAATTATCATTGTAAAACATTTATAATTAATATTTCTGTGAACATTTTGGGGGCACTTCTCTTGGTACACATAAACATGTATCTCTAAGTATACCCTGCCTAGCAGGGAGTTTTCTGGGTCATTAGATAACATATATTTATTCAACTTTAATAATGTCTCCCTGGTTTCCTCAGTGGTGTGTTGGTTTATATTCTCACTAATAGTGGAAGTTCCTGCGGTTCCATAACTTCGCCAACGAAATCTCAGATTTGAGATTTTTTTACCAATTTGATAGGTATGTATGAATATCCCATTGTGGTTTCAATTTGCCTTTTCCTTATCACCAATAATATTGAATGCCTTATCAAATGTTTATTCACCATTGGATGCCTATTTTGTAATGGCTTGTTCAAGTCTCTGGACATTTTTCTGTTGAGTTGTCTATGCTGTTCTCATTGGTTTGTGTATATATTTTAACATTCTGACCAACAGCCTTTTGTTGGTTATATATGTCTTAGGCATATCTTGTGAGGCCTGCCCCTTTGCTATCCTAATGACATCTCTTTTTTCCAATTTCTATATTATGTTTTATTTTTTGTGAATGTATTTTTACCAGTAGACTACTGACTAGGATATTTAATCTAAAACATGAAACATCTACTCTATCCCATTTTTCAAACATCCATTTTACCCTCTCACATGTTATTTTTTAAATTTAATTTATTTTTAGAGAGAGGGGAAGGGAGGGAGAGGGTGGAAAACATCAATGTGTGGTAGCGTATCGAGCATTCCCCACTGGGGACCTGGCCCACAAACCATGCATGTGCCCTGACTGGGAATCGAACTGGCAACCCTTTGGTTTGCATGCCAGCACTCGATCCACTGAGCCACAAAAGCCAGGGCATCACACACCATTTTTTCTATTCTGATTAAAAATAAAAAACATAATGTAAGATCAATCCTCTTAAGAAATGTTTCAATGAACAGTACATTGTTGAATGCCAAATAAGCACAATAATGCACAGCGGATCTCTAGAGCTTTTTTACAACACTCACCCTGGAATCTTGTTGCATGGAGTCTCGGTTCAAAGAAGGCCCCAATAAATATTTTTTGAATTAAGTTAAGAAGAAATGTAGATTTAGGGAACTGTCTCAAAAATTCATTAAATAAATTATTTCCTATTCCTTCACAGCTTTAACCACTGGAAGTTCATGAACAATTAATTCATTCTTCATGTTGGAACACTTCTGCCAAAGTTATGAACAAATCCTGGAATAAGGAGTTTGCTTATCAAACCCTCAGAGTTGTGGACACAGCCCTCCTCCCTGCCATGATTGGCATTATCTACTCAACAGGCTGGCTGGCAACATCCTCATTGTATTCATCATAATAAGGTAAGGCTTCGCTTTTTCCCTAATTTAGGGGCATTCTGTACTCCCTGAATGCTTTTCTCCCTGGAGGATTTTTCTTAAAGAAATCAGGTTTTAGAAATATTTGCTTAAGATAATGTAAAAAGATTCTACACATATTTTTATCACGTATAAAGTAACATTTGAGTTACAGGTCTCAAAATGCAAAGACCTAGGTCAGTGCTTACTGCTGGGCTGGGAATTTTTAGAGCTGTGATTCTCAGACTTTGCTACAATACATATTGGAAACACCTGGGGAGTGTTTTAAAATTCTAATATACAGTTTCACCCCAGACCAATTAACTCAGAATCACTGGAGGTAGAGCCCAGGCAAGCACTGAAACTGTGAGGCAACCATTTATTTTCTAGCAGTAAGAGTTATCCTAAGAAGTTGACCTGGTTGGGCACCAGGTGAGTAAAACTTTTTACTCACAGGTGAGTAAAAAGACTAGTTTTCTCTTACTTGTGCAAGAGAGAGACTGTGCCTAATTACCCAAAGCTTCAGGCAGCCATAGATGGTGGACTGTTCCCCTCAATACTGACCGACACGAGGAGGCCAAACAAGAGCCATAGTAATGCTGGGAAGCAAACAATGAACTCACCTATGATGTTGCCAAAGGAAGACTAGAATGGTGTATAAAATATATAGACCAAAAATATAGGCTTAAGTAAGATGGAGCTTCCAGAGTGAGATGTTCAACATGGCTTTTTCTTAAATGTAAGAAGTGATTTGTGTATTAAGAGGGTGACTATAAAGTAGTGAGGGCAGATCATTACTAGTCTGTTATATTTTAAACTTAGAGCAGATCAAAAGGAAGCCAGATTAGAAAGTGTAGGAGGAAAATTGGGCCAATTGTAACATAATATTTCCCCCTTTTGTTCTTCAGAGAGATTAATGAACTCAACCCCATTACTCACCTATTCTCCACAGCCACAGTGGGCCCTGGGAAACTATATCAGTAAAGGAGATGACAATTTTCTCTGTTGATTCCCCACATCTATGTCCTGAACACATCTTTCTCTTGTCTACTGACAGGCCATTTCAAATGAACAGAGACTCTCTAAGGGATGTGCTGCCTCCCAATAAATAAAAAGTTCCCACTTTGCCATTCCCTGCCCTCAACTCCCTGTCAAGGTGCCTAATTATTAAATCATGAATTAATGAGGCACCTTACTTTTTAACTACTTCAATGGTGTCTATGCAGAAATCACAACAGGGACAGTGTGTTAACCTGAAGGAATACTGATGGTCTAATGATGGAATCCCAGTTACTAAGAGGAAGAGAAAATACTTAGAAGGAGGCCTCTTCCTCCTTCCCACCCAGCTTAAATCATAACTAGTAGCTCCCTTTGACCCAGCCCTCTACTGTTTCCAGAGTGCCAACCATATATAAGCACTTGCTGGGGTTGACTTACAACTTTCTACACATATACCCTATGTTTTAAGTGCTACAGAACTGCACAGCCACAACTGTTCAAATAAACTGAAAAGTTGGTGGGAAACATGTATTGCTATGGTCCAATACACCAACACAACTCTGGAATCTAAAGGATTTGGGTGTGTTTCCCAAAAGCATAAATAAAGGCATAAAAATGAAAATAGAATTCCACTTAGGTTCCCTTTCCACTATATTACTCTGTATCTAGAGCAGGGTCAGCAAATAGGTCACAGTATTCTCAACTGTCCCATCCTTGGCAGACATCGCCAATCACACAGGTCCGTCCTGCAGTAATGCCTGTGTGAGGATTCAACTCTCAAGCACACTGCTTGATGAAATCACTACTAATATGCTGAAGATGGCTCACAATAGGAATTTAATTCTACTAGAGTTAAATGTCACAATGCAACCGGTGAGGCAACCCAGAAATAAACAAAATTAGGAAGCTACTACTGCTTCCTAGCACCATCTCCACCCCAACACCACACCCTGAGCCAGATGGAGAAAAAGAGGTGGTTCCACAGACCCCAAGACTCTGGGCTGCCTGTGGCCACAGTGGGACTTCAGACCATGGAGGGGGTGCTGTGGGAGAAGGTGGAACTGTGGATGGGATACAGCCTCTGCCAGAGAGGCCAGCAGCAGGGAGGAAAGGGAGATACCCTGTCTCTACTCTCCTCCTATCCTCCAATGTCCCTCCAGTAATGCTGCCTATTGGCCCAAACTAACCAATACCAGCTAGGAAGGAGACCTAGGAACAAAGCTAGGGCAGAGGAGAAAAAGATGTGAGAGCAAGCTGACTAGCCCAGCATCCTCCTACACGAATAGTGTTATATGTTTTGTTACTTTCATTTAATCCATAGTATCTAGTGTTATTTTTTATTGCGAAACATAAACATGTTTGTAAAAGAAATTTTTTAAACACTAAAAATGCAAAGAATAAAGTCAAAACCAGTTACCAAATAGATAATCATTCTGATCACTTGACATATTATTTTAGCATACTTTTAAACAAATGTTTAAATAAATTTGAGGTCATACTACATACATAGTTGAGATTTTTTTACTTAATAAGTATTTTCACATTTGATTATATGTTCTCATAAACTATGATTTGTAACAACTATATTATTTATTATATGTATTACAGAATTTTATAACTTATTTCATCATTTTTCAAATTAGTGAATGTGAGATCTGATCATATTAACCACATGAAAATGTATTAGCTGAAATTATCACTAGTCTACATTTGTTATTTTAAATGTTTGAGTCATGAGAGACAGAAATCTAGTGATGTCTGGCAACAGGACACCTAAAGATAAATTAAACCTAAAAAAAGAATACAAGTTGTTATTTTTAATTTCTATCCTGTCACTTTCAGTAAAAAACCAGCAATAATAAATATAATGTGCCACTTTTATTGCTCATACCTTATGCCCAGATAAATATATCATTTGTTTCAGAATTCTCTTTTTCTATACAGAATATAATCTAGAAACACTCTTATTTACTCTTTTTTTAATTTTATTTTAATTGTTGTTCTTGTACAATTTTCTGTCTTCTAATCCCATTCCAGCCCACTGCCCCAGCCTTCCCCAGCTCCCCAGCTCCCTCCCATTTCCACCGCCCCCCCCCCCAGCATTTGTCCATGTGTCTTTTATACTTGTTGCTCTAAACCCTTCCCCTTTTCCCCTGAAATTCCCTCCTCTCTCCTCTGTGGTGACTGTCAGCTTGTTCTCAATTTCAGTGTCTTTGGTTGTATTATACTTGTTTGTTTGTTCTGTTGATTAGGTTCCTGTTAAAGGTGAGATCATATGGTATTTGTCTTTCACCTCCTGGCTTATTTCACTTAGCATAATGCTCTCCAGTTCCATCCATGCTGTCGCGAAGGGTAGGAGCTCCTTCTTTCTTTCTGCTGCATAGAATTCCATTGTGTAAATGTACCATAGTTTTTTGATCCATTCATTTACTGATGGGCACCTAGGTTGCTTTCAACACTTGGCTATTGTAAATTGTGCTGCTATGAACATTGGGGTGCATAGGTTATTTTGGGTTGGTGTTTCAGGGTTCCTAGGATATAATCCTAGCAGTGAAATTGCTGGGTCAAAAGGTAGGTCCATTTTTAGTTTTCTTAGAAAATTCCATATTGCTTTCCATAGTGGTTGTACCAGTCTGCAATCCCACCAACAGTGCACTAGGGTCCCCTTTTCTCCACAACCTCTCCAACACTTGTTGCTTGTTGCTTTGTTTATGATGGCCATTCTGACTGGTGTGAAGTGGTATCTCATTGTGGTTTTAATTTGCATCTCTCTGATAGCTAGTGATATTGAGGATCTTTTCATGTGTCTCTGGATCCTCTTTTTAATTGTCTGTTAATGGCCTGCACTGTGCTCAACAATGGAATTACCATAATTGATTCTCAGTAAACGATGGCTGTCTGTCTAGAGAGCAGCAAGAACCATTGATCTAACCGATACAGGACCTCAACAACCTCTTGTGGTTTAGATCCCAATTTAAATAGAAATAATATCCATATAGGGGCTAATATTTGTGGTATTTTTTGTTGTGTTTTTCCATTTGGTGTTTGTTTGTTCAGTTGTTGTTGTTGTTGTTTAATGTAGAACTCTTTCAACCTGACCTCTGATATCTGTTCTCCTCCCACTTCTCCTCACCATTTCCCACACCAATGGTCTGGAGAAACCAAGAATGAGAGACCAAGAACAGCCACTTGGCTGCTTTTTTGGTTAATGTAATCCTTTCCTCAAGTATCTTTTTCTTGGCCTTTCTCATATTAGCCACCAACCTCCAGGCGGGCAAGGGACCAGCCTACTTTATCAACAGTGCCTGGAGTGTGGCTGGTGAGTAAGGACTCAGTGGCAGAAACTTCCCCATGCAGTGTGTGTTGCCAAGTCCTGGGTAAATATCCTCACCCGGACTGGTGTCTCACATAAGGAATTGATGCCTTACATTCGCAGTCCACAGAGTTTGCATCCCACGAGTAATAAAGACACACACTGGCTTCCAAACCTCAGAGCAATAGCCCTGAATCTAGAGTCAACTAGCAATTGTGACATAATCTTAGGTCTAATTCTTATGTGCTCTTTAAATTCTTATCTGTCCTCAGGTCAGATGCCACTTCTGCCAAGAAATCTGCCTTGACTGTCACCAAAGGAGGGGGCAGAGGCCTCTTATGTACTCCTTGTTCTTGCTGTAGCTTTCTTCCATCACATTATAATGTGATAATTTCACTAGACTACAAGCTCCTTGATATTATAGCTTATTGATCATTTAGCCTTGCAGCCCCAGAGCTAAATATTATGCCCAACATATCAATGAAATGTTGCTCAATGAAATGTCTGTTGAATTAATGAAAGTGTCTCCCTGATAAAGACAATGCTTATTTATTATTGAATGTCCCAACTCCTATAAGATATGGACCACTGAACTTAAAATTGAAATTTGTGCTCTGAGAAAATTATTTTGCCTGTAGAGGAGAGTGCCACATCTTGGTAGCATCAACTGTACTGCCCCAGCAGGAGATATGAGATCATTCTCAGTGCCCTCTACCTTTTCATTTGTTCAGATTTCTTCTCTACACTGTCTACAGGGTCTTAATCAATAATAATAGCCTTTGCTATTGAGTTAGATTTTATTAGAATATTTCTAAGTAATCATTGAGTTTTTTTAACAATATCCTCAGCTAAGATTTGAACATCCAGCTTCAGTGGGAGAAAATGCTTTGCAGAATGGAAACCATTTACTATTCAGTTGTTTTTTGGTGCCAGGGATAAGGAAAGACTAAGCCTTTTGCCTGAGTGAGCTTTGAGTTGGCATAGTTTGTGGCTATGTAGAAATTACCCCAAAACTTAGTGGCTTAAAACAAACATTTATTATCTCACAGTTTCAAAGGTCAAGGGTCCAGGCAGCAGCTTAGCTAGGCCATTCCAGCTCAGGGTCCCTCATAAAGTCATAGTCAAGATGTCCTGTAAGACGATAGTCATCTTGATGGGGCTGGAGCACTGACTTTCAAGGTAGTTCACTCATACCTGGAAGGTTGCTGCTCATAGTTGGCAGTGGGCCTCAGCTCCTCTCCATGGGGTCCTCTCCACAGAGTTACTTAAGTGTTCTCAAAAGACAGCAGCTGGCTTCCCCAAAGAAAATGATCCAAGAGACAGCAAGGAGAAAACTCCACAATGCCTTTATGTGCTAATTGTAAATGTCACACACTGTCATTTGTTAAAAATGAGTTACTGCCCTTGGCCGGTATGGCTCAGTTAGGTGGGCATCATCCTGCAAACCAAAAAGTATCAGGTTTGATTCCCAGTCAGAGCACATGCCTAGGGTTGCAGTTTCCATCCCCAGTCAGGGTGCATTTAAGAGACAACCAATCAATGTTTCTCTCTTACATTGATGTTTCTCTCCCTGCCTTTCTCCCTCTTTTCCCCCCTCTCTAGAATCAATAAAAGAAAAAATTTTTAAAAATTAGTTACTCAGTTCAACCCAAGCTCAAAGGAAGGGAATTAGGCTCCATCATTTGAAAGCAGTATCAAAGAATGTATGGACACATTTTTAAACCACCACACTTAGGTATCAGCTATGTCAAAATGTTTAAATATACACAAGACTAGGAACTCATTCATATTTGCATTTGTGTAGGTTTTCCTTTAACTTTTAAATTCTCTTTTGGCAATTAAAAATTTGTAACAGGTGACATAAATTTAAGAAGGTGGATACTTTCATTGTCAGGCTTCTGTTTCTCTACGTTTCTTTCAGCATCCCTGGCATTTATATATGCAACCTGGCTGTGGCTGATCTAGTCCACGTCACTGGAATGCCTTTCCTCATCCACCAGTGGGCCTGGGTAGGAGAGTGGGTTTTGTGGGGGCCTCTCTGCACCATCATTACATCCTTGGATACCTGCAACCAGTTTGCCTGCAGTGCCATCATGACTGTAATGAGTGTGGACAGGTAAGTGAAGAGACTCTGAAACATCTTAACGTAAATCGGAGGTGCCTGCACCTCCCCAGCTTCATCCCACTTTGATCAACGTCACTGCTGGTTGGTAACAGCAAGGCTCCTCTTCCTTTGCTTGTTTCATCGTGGAACTGATTACTCAAGAATTTTTGTGCCAACTTTCACAGAAGTCTATTTTTCATGGAAATCTTAAAACACTAAGACCTCCTTTTTACTAATCATTCTGTTTGACCTCTTTTATTTATAATTCATTGCAATAAAAAGGATCTCAAAATCATGAAAAGTTGGAAACTAGAATAATGCCTGCCCCCATCATTCTTGCATTAAAGAAGCCAAGACTCCAAGATGTGAGGATATTTGCTGAAGACACAGAGAGTCAGTGGCAGAGCTGAGAACTGGAGTAAGTCTGCTCAGTTCCTGTCCACACAACAGAAATTGTCTCAGAGAACAAACCACTTAAAATCTCGATCCACTTTCTCACCCCAGCCCCAGCCTGAACCTCAACACCAACCCAGCACATTTGATCCTCTTGCTCTGATTTCCCTTGTTTCAAATCTATTACATAATCTAATTTACTTTGTGTGTGAGTGTGCATTGATTATTGTCCAGCTTCCCCTACCCCTCAAATGTAAATTCCATGAAGGCATGGTCTTCAATCACTAATATACCTCAAATGTCTGTGTAACAGTGCCTGGCAAGTGGATGCTCAAAAAATATTGATGAGTGAGTGACTGTCGGTCTCGAGGGCTGTGTTAAATCTCCCTGGGTCCATCCAGGTTTCTTCCTGACCTCTGACTCTCACCCATCCAAGTGGGCCTTTGAGGTGGGGAAGTTATGAGCAGTTCTTCAGGTAGATAAACAAAGGAATAGCAAGGTTCATATAAATCATTCACTGGATTATTATTCAGACATGAATAATGATGGCAATGTTAATGCTTTTTTATATCCTGCTGATTTTTACAAAAGAATTCTCCAAATATAGAGCATGCTTCTCAAGTTCTAGCTAACATCACACTTGTTAATCAATGTCCTGAGTAGGTCTGGTTCGTTCACCTGATGCTGGGGGATGCTGACAATACGTTGAATAAAGCTGGGGAGCTTGCCAGGGTTCCAACATTAGGGAGAAAGCCCTGCACAGGCCGGACCACTGCAGAAAAGCAACAGGAAGTGCAGTCCTTACCAATCATAATCCCATTCCTGGAGATAATAAAACCTGCTTCTTCCCTGCATGGGGAATAAAGGAGAGCATTGGCTTCTCTTGTCATTGTACCTCTTCTGTGAACCTCTTACAGTCCAACTACCATCCTCAGCAAAACTGCTTTTTCAAATCCTCTCCCTTCTGGGTCTGAATTCTCTGTTTCATCCTTTAGCTTTCAGTTGGCTCTGAAGAATTCTTTGTGGATTTGCTGGAGAACCAAATGTGTTGGATATGTCAGGATTTCAAGTTTGATTAATAATTATCCTTTTTGTCTGGATCAAAAATAGAAAAAAAGAAGCAAAAAATACTTCTGCATGAAATTAGCCCATTTCCCCTTCTGGCACCCAGCCTAAGTTCCCTGAGGAATTTTCATTGTCTACACTAGTCACGTTTGTTTATCCTGGCTGCAAATTGTCTGAACAGAACCCCCAAGAGCCTGGGGACCCTACTGGAAAGCCATCTGAGCAAAATGCCTGTCCCATTGGGCCTGAACCTCACCCTGTTGAGGAATCCTCCTACCAACCCATGCACTTTCCCCTTCCCTGCCTCTACATCGGTAAATCCTACAGGGCAGGAGACCCCGGCTTCCTGGAGGAAATCCCTGTTAAGAGACTAAGTTTTACAGCATCTCATCTACCAAGAAAGCACCTTTGTAAGGAAAGAGTTTGCAGAGCAGAATGCTACTATCATCAGTGTATTCGTGGAAGTGACAGCTATTTCAGTGTATGGTTTATTCAGACTTGTAGGGTCAAGAGTTGTTTTCTCTCCAGGTAACAGCCAGCTCTTAAAAAATATAATTCTGATAGAGGTGTGCTTCAGGGAGGATAAAAGTACCAATAATTTACTCTTGTCATGTACCATGCACCCTTGGAGCTCAGTGCTTTTATTGATTGTTCCCAAACCCCTTCTAACTGGCTTTGCAGGTACTTGGCTCTTGTCCAGCTATTTCAACTTGCAAGTTGGAGAACAAGGTACAACAAGACCATCCGCATCAATTTGGGCCTGTGGGTAGCATCCTTTATTCTGGCATTGCCTGTCTGGATCTACTCAAAGGTCATCACATTTAAAGATGGTGTGGAGAGTTGTGCTTTTGATTTAACGTCCCTCGATGATGTACTCTGCTAGGCTGTTACAACTTAAGAAAAATCGAGTTGAATTAAGTTATGAAGTGCTTCATCCTCCTTGTCTACATGCCATGTGGAATGTCCTTGGGGACCCTTCTTCCAAACAGTCTCCCTATGGCTTAGTTGTCTGCCCTCCACAGTCAAGTTGATCAGTTAATTTTAAGGAGAGGGTCATCTTTAGAAAAAGATTATGAATTCAATCACATAACCTCAGTGGGAACAAATATACATAAGTAAGGATTTTAAAGATCCCTGGCAGCTGGACACAGCAGGAATGCAGCAATCAAGGGAGGAACAGAGTTTCAAAAAGTATCTCAGAGTTACCAGTTACCGAGATGCAAATCTTACCAATATGCAATTGGAGTTTGGTTGCTGTGTCCCTACCGCCAAGAATATATTCAAGTCCTTACTCTCAGTACCTATGAATGTGACCTTATTTAGAAATAGGTTCCTTGCAGATATGTCAGATTATGATGAAGTCATACTGGATTAAGGTGGGCCCCCAATGATTGGTGTCCTGATAAGGACAGGGAGATTTGAAGAGACACCCAGAGAGGAGAATGCCTCTGAAGACAGAGGCAGAGATCGGGGGACTGTGTCTACAAGCCAAGCAACAGCAAGGATTTTGCCAGAAACCACCAGAGGCTAGGTGAGAGTCGCGGAGCAGATTCTCCCTCAGAGCCTTCTAAAGGGGACCAATCCTGCTGACACCTGATTTCAAACTTCTGGCCTCCAGTTCTGTGAGAAAATACATTTCTTCTGTTTTTTAAGCCATCTAGTTTGTGAGAATTTGTTACAGCAGCTCTACATAATTAATGTGGCCACCAACATAGGCATTTCACAATATTTTAATTTGAAAAAGAAAAATTAAGTAAAAAATTCTCTACTGAAATTTTTAACATAGCATTGAAGTCTATGAGTAAAAATTTTTGATCACCTGCTAAGTGCAAGGTACTATACTAGGTGCTTTTTACATACATCCATACATCTCAAGTCAATCTGGTGGATTCCTTGTCCCATCTACCACTTTCAATGAGTCATTTCTGTACACACACAGTCCAGGAGGGATGGAGGTAGAGGGCTTGCCAGGCCACAAATCCAGCAACAACAAGCTCGAAAGGAGCACAACACAGGATTGATCATTTATTTGTTATTTCTTCCACCGGCAATGGCTGCACGCACAGACGTAAACCATCAGCCAATCTAAAGGTGAAATGATACTCAGTGGCACTGATAGATTAACACGGACCTCAACCTATCTAAAAGAACACAACCTGAGACTTGCTATATGACTATAGAGCTTTGGCCTGTGTCAAAGAAATTGAGACTAACTATTTCGCACTGACAGCTGCTCTGCTATTTTTGGCTGGTTGTCATAAAGCCTATTCTGAGGTTTCGGCCTCTGTTGTTCCTCCTAAAATTTAATCCTAATGGTGAACTAAGACTGGAACTTCTGTGTGGCGTTCAGCATCCCTCTGGTCCCAGGGACTCTCTCTCCCTCTCCCTCTCTCTGCCTCTGTCCACACCCACCCAGTCTGGGCTGCCTTCTTTACCAGCACCAAGGTTCTGCCAGGAATGAAGACACCTGGCATCTGTGCAGAACTGGAATCAGCTCACCTGAGAATTTTTCCTGGCAAAGCACTGAGGAAAGACTGGCTGATTTTACAACAGGCCTTTTGAGAGGCCATCTTGAGTCTTGACTACAAATATGAGCTGTACAGCTCAACTCTCCATCTGGGTTCAAATCTCCCCTCTGCCACTTACTAGCTAGCTAAACTTGGGCAAGACACTTAACCCCTCTGTGCCTTAGTTTTTTATTCTGTAATATGAGGATACTAATGCCATTGTACTCATGAGGTAGCACAGATTCAATGGGTTAAAAATGTAAAGCTTTCAGATCAGTGCCTACTCTATAATACTGTAAATGCTATTGCCTTTTGTTGTTAATAACACTAATGATAATGGTAATAATAAGTATCCTTACCTATTCTGTACCCAGTAGTGCTGGCCATGGCTACAGAAGAGGTAAGCATCATTGTCAGTGAGCAATGAGGAGCAGGACTTCTCCACAGGAAAGCCCCCCCGCAAATCCTTAACTTTTCCCCAAGGACTTTTATCCTGAGCCCTGAAAAATCAGAGAATCATGCCTCATAAACCATAAAAGCCAGTTCCTAGCATTGCAAATGTAACAGTCATCTCTCTCTCTCTCTCTCTCTCTCTCTCTCTCTCTCTCTCTCATTTTACATGTACACACTTTATTTGACAACAACTTTTTTCTTCCCTTTGCTCTTAATTTTGTTGTGCTATATTTTAATTTTATGCTATACTTGGGAGATGTATCAACAGAATAAGGATGCCAGATGGTAAGTGTTTGCTTTATTTCTCTTTATTTATTAAAAGAACTATTCAGAGATCCTAAGACATCTTCAACAGAAATTTAAACAACTATGACTTAAAACATACCACACTTAGACATATGGACATTAATATTGACATGGCATTTTCTGAAAATAAGCCATGTTCTGAAGCAGATATTTGAGGATCTCTCAGTGATAATTGTTGAAATCACTGAGGTAATGGTTTCCTAAAAATGTAAGCAGAACTCAAGATTCTATTTAAAGAATAATTTTATAATTTATTTAAATATTTTATTTGTACATTTTGCAGAATTGTGTACATATGTAAACATCCTAGATGTTGTATATAACTTCAAATTTTGTGTTACTTTTTAAATTTATAGAAATATCTCATTAATATTTGAATTCTTAAGACAAGATTAATTTGGACTAACCAAAGACTTACATAAAGACAATGAATTTGGTGAGGACCTTTAAAGATACTTACCTCTAGAACTGCATGAATAAACATAAATTATTTTCTACTTGAAACTGTACATACCAATGTGTTTAAATGTATAAGTCAGCATTTTTCTAAAACATGTTGGGTTAAAAAAAGTGTTATTAAAATTTGTCCTTAGAATAGATTATTGTATTTGGATTTTCTTAAGATTTTACTCATTTATTTTTAGAGAGATGGGAAAGGAGGGAGAAAGAGAGGAAGAGAAATGCCAATATGAGAAACATTGATTGGTTGCTCTTGCACGTGCCTGACCAGGACTGAACCAGCATCCTAGGCATGTGCCCTGATGGGGTACTGAACCAGTGGCCTTTTGCTTTTTGGAACAATGCCCAACCAGTTGAGCTACACCAATCAGGGATATATTTGTTTTGAAAAGACATGATTCATGGGTTTCCCACACATACCACATGTAACAGCATGAAGATTAAAAAAAAATACGGTTTATATACCCATTGGTCAAAATGTGTGACAAACCCTGGTTTAGATGGTCTATTGGCCCATGACATTTTTTCCCACTTAGAATTTCTTGAAATTTTGGGGAAATGTTACATTCTTCAAGGGTAGTCTATTCAGAATGAAAGAGGGAAGTAGCCACGGTATAGAAAAAAAATAGCTTCTAAATGTGTCACTGAGAGCTGAATTGGTGAGAAGGTTGAAATGGAACATTAAGACACAGACAGCGGAGAAGGGTGCTTGAGCTCTTTTCCTACAGTTCTCCAAACCAGATCACTCTGCTTCCAGCACTTTCTTCAGAGATGCTAACAGCATCTTATGAAACAAAGCTCACATTGTCCAGTTATCCCTCAAAATGCAAAAAGTTAGAGGAATGATGGTGCTACTCTGATAAACCATAGAGAAATCATCTAGAATGATTTTCTGCTGCCATGCTCTTTTTCATATTATTCCTCTGGGTTATTTATCTGCTTCAACCATGTCCCAAGTTAATATATATTAAATGTCTAACTACTCCATAACATGATAAAATTTGGGAATGATTTATTTATTTTAGAATAATCTTAAATTTACAGGGAAGTTGCACTAATAATGCAGAGAGTTCCTATATTCTCCTCACTCTCAGTTCCCCCATTAGCATCTTACCTTACCATGCAGCATTTACCAAGACAAAAAAAAAAATGGCATTGGTGCATTACTATCAACTGAAATCTACCCTTTTTGGATTTCACCAGTTTTCCCATTAATGGTCTTTTTCTGTTCCAGGATTCCATCCAGAGCACCAAACTGCATTTAGTTGTCCTGTCTCCTTGGTCTCCTCTAGTCTGGAACAGTTCCTTGCCCTTTACCTGTTTTTCCTGACCTTGATAGTCTTAAGGAGTACTAGTTAGGAGGTATCCTGTAACTATTCCCAATCTGGTCTTGTTTGGTGCTATGTCACAATTAGACTGTAGTTATGTGCTTTTGGACAAAATCAGCTCTTCTCATCAAAACATATCAAGGGGCACATGATAACTTGATTATGGCAATGTTTACCAGGTTTCTCCACCATAAAGTTACTATTTATTCCTTTCTCTATTCTGTAGAAGCAAGTCACTAAGTATAGCCCACCCTTAGAGGGGAAGGAAGATGGTGGGCATTAAGCTCCACCTCCAGGAAAGGGGAGTATCTATATATATTACTTGGAATTCTTCTGTAAAAAAGGTTTGTCTCTTTTTTCCAATATGGACTCATGTATTTGATACTTCGGGCTTTAACTCAATATTATGTTATTTATTTTGTATCTCAAAATCTACCGGCTTTGGAAAATTTGGGAAACTTTTAACAGGAATGAAAAAGAATCTTCTTACAATGCTCTGAATAAGTAGGAATAAAAATGGGCTTCATATTGCACTGCATAGCCATCATGAACTGTGCAAGACGTTCTAGGAACCCACTGCCCCGTATTTCCTAAGACTTCATGTTCTATCCTAATGTTGCCTTTGTAGTTACAGCCCCAGTGTTCCAAGACAGAGAGTGATGAAGCTGACAAAGATGGTGCTGGTACTGGTGGCCGTCTTTATTCTCAGTGCTGCCCCCTATCACATCCTACAACTGCTGAACTTACAGACGGAGCAGCCCACACTGGCTTTCTATGTGAGCTATTACCACTCCATCTGTCTCAGCTATGCCAGCAGCAGCATTAACCCTTTTCGCTACATCCTGCTGAGTGGAAATTTCCGGAAACGCCTACCTGGAGCAAAGCTGCGTGACTGAAAGGGAAATCCACCACATAGAAAACACTTTGAAATCGAGATTTTAGGAGAGTACATGGATCACTGGTCATCTTGACAGCTTGTCTAAGTTACTGGTGTTATTAAAAGGATGGGTGAAATGGTGGATTTATGTCTATTCTTCTCATGCACTTGTGAGTCTTAGTAGCATGGAACAGAAAGAAGCATAACCACTCAAATGCAATGAATGTGATATGATAACTTTAGTAGATATAAAATATTTACCTGTACTTGAGAGTAGGGAATGGAATAATCTAAGATACCCAACTCCATGGCAATGGATGTTATTTTAGCATGTTACACACTAATTGCTGGTAAAAATGGCCATCCATGACCACTGACTGAAAACTCACCAAGGAATCTGACCTTGCCATCCATACTTTGGCCTCACTGTAACAACGCCCTTGAGCTTCCTGGAAAAGGACTTAAATTTGGCTATTTTTTATCCACAAAAATGTCAATTTCATGCAGTCCAATCTAAAGCCTTTGACAATCAGCTTTACCTGTTAGCATAATCATGACCATATGTTGAATATGCAACATTTAAGATTGCATGTAACAAACCTGTGAGGTAAGCAGTGCCTCAGTTTACTAAGCTCAGAAAGGTTAAGTGGTAGGCCTAATGCTGCACAGCTGCATAAGAGCAGGGCCGCATCCAGTCCTGCCTGTTTTGTGTTTTTACTGAATTACCTTGGCAATCTATGCCTGTCGTTATGATGGGAACCAATAAGTAATTTGGGAGGTGGGGGTTGCTTTTTCCTACAGCTGCACAAGGAAAGAACCAAAGTCTGAAAGAAACGAGTTGATTTTATTTTGTATTTAGCTTTGTTCTCACGCTTACAAATTATAAAAACCAGCATCTCTATTTTAATAAGACTGTCTTCAGGGTGTTAAGCAAATACTTAGATACATTCTTCTTAGGTTCAATATGTTTGCAAGGGTACAGAGAGTAACTTAGCCATTAAATTTGTGGATGTTCATGTATGTTTTACGTATCTATTCTTTCCTCTTTTCGCTTGTATAAAACATGCACTTTGAAACAGTGAGAAAAGAAAAATAATGCTTGTAAAGCCTATATTCTCAACAAAGTTAAATCTTGTTTTGTCTGCAAATGCAATCTGTAATTCCACATTCTTCTTCTAAATACATAAAACTGCTTGCCCTAAGGACATCTGAACCTTATTTTTAATCAGCCCTTAATATAAAAGTCACAGAGACTATGTTTTTAAACAATCTAATCCCCATTTTTATATCTCAAATGTCAAACACTTGACTTGCAAACCAATGTATTTGGTTCTAGATCTTTCATAGGTTTTTTTTTTGTTTTGTTGTTTTGTTTTGTTTTGTTTTGTTTTGTTTTTGGAGCAAGGTAGTATCTAAATGCTTATCTGGATGAAAAGTCACATGAACAACATGAAAAATACAAACATGTCACATCTTAGATATTTTAGTTCCAGAACTGAGGTCTGCAGAGCTACACAGAGACTGGATGCTCCTTATAATTTTGATCAAAAGCTGTGTCATGGCTGCAGCTTCAAGGGCCTGCATTCTCGCTTCCCTCTGGAGCAGCAGTCAGGGTTCAGAGGCGTCTGCAGAAAACACAGTGGGTCATAAACTGCTATTACCACCTGGTAATTGAAGAGCAATTGAAGAGTTTATCTCCATCATCTTTTTAATAAGGAAATACTGTTATAAAGATTTAAACGGTGTTAAACTAATAGACATTTTTCTAATAGCATTTCCAACAGGCCTCAAATAAATCCAATATATAAATTCATCAGTGAATTATTTTAATTTATATTTATTAAGAGCTGTAAAGAAATTTAATCAAAGTGCAAAATTTTTTAAAGGTGACTGTTAAACTCATTTTTGTGCCTTGAGGTAGCCTTTCTGTGCATAAGCACATGCGTGCAGATTGGCAGAGGTGGTCCGACAGGGATTCTCTATGTGTTTTGTATTTTTGCCCATGATACGCATGCATGTGTACTTTCAATAGAGGTTAATGATCAGTTTCACATATCTAATTAATACTTGGGTATTTGTCATGACATAAATCATAACTGTATGCTTCCTCTATGCTTATTCAGTTTTTGGTGCCTCTAAATTTTGATTGATTAATATAAATTAGTGAATAAAAATTGCTTGTATATTGATTTACATACTTCTGGCTTGTAGCTCCTATTCTTAAGGTTTTCTGCTTTTGTACTTTCTTAATATAGTTCCTCCTGAATGAAGAATAAGGATTTCCTCTGAGAAAAAAATACAACATTAACCTTCACATTATTAGTAAGATGTACCTAATTTCAGAAAGACTAGCATGTGAGAAAATGCACATCACAGAATTGAGAAGAAAAGCAATGCTAGCAACTCATTGGTTCACTTTCTTCTGAAGTTCAATGTCCTTATCTCCACCACTCAGTGTTCTTCACAAGGTGATCTCTTCACTACTGATAAATGCCCAAATTCAAACATGTAAATGAATTATATAAAAGAATCAAAACTGATTAAACACCTCACAAAATGTTTTACTTATTTTCTCACATAGAATTGAGAGAAAGTGTGAATGATTTTGAAATATATTGCATTTCTGTAGCAACAAAGCCACAAGTACTTGCTACCTTAACAACTGAAAAATCTAATGTTACATTATGAAAATAAAGCTTTCAATTTCTGAGAGTGAAAGGCTACCTTGGGATTCATCACACTGTTTGGGGGACTGTAATTCTGGGATGCTGCTTCAAAGGTACTCTCTTCTATCAGAAACCTATTTAAAAGTATAAAGTCACCCCTTAATCAAAAGGGAAAAACATTTCTAAAATACTGCATAATTGTTATCGGGAATACAGTTTCTGTAGTACATAAAATGAAAATGTGTTGTTCTTAATTTATGGAACTGAATAAATTTGGTATTTCTCTGAAAAATTCAAAACAAATATTTATCTTTTGCTAGTAGAATAATTAATATGAAGCACTTTTTAATAACAGCTACTTAAAATATCATATGTAGATTTGGCCTCAAACAATTGACAAAATTGTTTTCATGAATGAGAAATAAGGAATGAGATTCCTCTCCTCAGTTTCAAATATTGTGTAGAATGCTCTGGAATTCCTGGTGTGTCAGTAGACTTGGATTAATTTCCAGCCTCATCAATACTAAGTGTAAAAGATCTTGGTAAAACTATCAATCAAACTACTTAATCGTATGGATTAGGAAATTGGAGCCCAAAGATGGTAAACCAAGTCAAATAGCTGTTTATTGTCAGAACAAGGGCAATATTTTGAAGCTCCTGACTCAAATCTTCCCTGTTTCCACGGTAGCATTTTATCTCAAATAGGTTGCACTCAGAGAGTAGGAGACTGAGGCTTTCATGCCAAGAAATTGGCTTACAAGTGCAATAAGAGGCTTACACTCATAAATGCAATGAGATGCCTTGAATTTTTCTGAGGAGAGCAGTATCACAGTCAGATCTTTGCTACTGAAAACAACTGGCACTGAAGTATATGATAGGATGAATGGGAAGAGCCTAAGACAGGAAAAGCAGACAAGAAGTTATCAATAAAGTCCAGATGGGAGGAAAGAATGCTTCCAACTAGGACAATGACATTTAAGTTGTACACATTTAGCTACCATTTTTCAGTCCATACAGTGTGCCAGACATTGAGTACAATCTCATGCAATCCTCATACCAACTCTCAGAGCTACATACTATTATTGTCAACATTTTACAGGAGTCAAGTAACCTGCCTAAGGTTACATGGAGAACAAGGGGAAGACTCAGGATTCAAACCCTAGCCTAATGCTCTTATCCACCATTCCAATGCATCTCAGTCTTTATAATGCATGCATATTACTTGGGGATATTGTTAAAATACAGATTTTTTTTCAAGTTTTGAAAGAGAATAATTTTATTCAGCTATATTGAAGTATAAATGACAAGCAGGAATTATATACATTTAAGATGTACAACTTGATGTTTTGATATATGTATGCATTGTGAAGTGATCACCACAGTCAAGCTAATTAACACATCCATCACTATTTTTACCATTTTATTTATTTATTTTACTTACTTTTCATGGTGAGAACACCTAAGATCTATCTTCTTAGCAAACCTCAAGTATGCAATACAGCGTTGTAAACTATAATTGCCATGCTGTGCATCAGATCTCCAGAACATTAGACCATACATAACTGAAACTTTGTGCCATTTGACCCTCATCTCCCTGTTTACCCCTCCTCCTAGCCCCTGGCAACCACCATTGTACTCATCATTCCTATGCATTTGAGCATTTTAGATTCCACATAAATGAGATCACACAGTATTTGTTGTACTTCTGTGCCTGGCTTGTTTCACTTGGCATGATATCCTCGAGGTTTATCCATTCTGTCACAAATGGCAGGACTTCCTTCCTATTAAAGGCTGAATGACATTTCTCTCCCCCATCCCCCAATTCTGTGTGTATATCTCACATTTTCATATCCGTTCATTTGTTGGACATTTAGAATTTTTCCAAATCTTGGCCATTGTGAATAATGCTGCAATGAACAGGAAAGTGCGTGCAAATATCTCTTCAAGATGGTAATTTCATTTCTTTTAGATATACACTAAGAAATGAGATTGCTAGATCATATAGTAATTCTATTTTAATTGTTTGGCAGACCACCATTTTCCATAATGGGTGTACCAATTTACGTTCCCACCAACAACGTACAAGGGGTCCCTTTTCTCACATCCTCGCCAACATCTTTCTTTTGTCTTGTTGATGATAGCCATTCTAACAGGTGTGAGCTGATATCTCATTGTGGTTTGATTTGCATTTTTCTAATGATTAATGATGTTGAACAGCATTTCTTCTACTTCTTGGTCATTTGTACAGTTTCTTTGGAGAAATGTCTATTCAGGTCCTTTGCCCATTTTGTTTGTTTTAATTGTTGTCTAAGTACAGTTTTCTGCCTTTTGCCCCACCCCAGCCCACCCCCCCAGCTCTCCCCACCTCCCTCCTGTTTCCACCCCTCCCCATTATTGTCCATTTGTCCTTTATACTTGTTCCTGCAAACCCTTTGCCCATTTTTAATAGGGTTATTTGTTTCCTTGCTATTCAGTTGTTTGTGTTCTTTATATATTTTAGATGTTAACCCCTTGTCAGATACATGGTTTGAAAATATTTTCTTCCATTGTACATGTTATTTCTTTACTCTGTTATTTGTTTCCTTTGCTGTTTAGAAGCATTTTAATTTGATGCAATCCCACTTGTCTACTTTTGCTTTGGTTGCCTATGCTTTTGGTACCAAATCCATGGAATAAGTGTCAAAACCAATGTCAACATTTTTCCCCATGTTTTCTTCTTGTAGTTATATAGTTTCAGGTCTTACATTTAAATCTTTAATCTATTTTGAATTGATTGTTATATATGCTGTGAGATGAGTCCAATTTCATCTTCTACATGTGAATACCCAGTTTTCCCAACGCTATTTATTGAAGAGTTTATCTTTTCTCCATAATGTGTTCTCCACACCCAAAGATCAGGTGACCATAAATGCGTGCATTTGTTCCTGGGCTCTCTATTCTGTTTCATTGGTCTATATGTCTGCCTTTGTGCAAGTATTGTACCAGTTTGATTACTGTAGCTTTTTAATAGAGCTTTAAATCAGGAAATACAATGACTCTGGCTTGTTCTTGTTCAAGATCACCTTGCTTTTGGTGGTCCTTTGTATTTTTATATAAATTTTAGGATTTTTTTATATTTCTGTAAGTAATGCCATTGGGATTTTGATAAGGATTGCAATGAATATATAAATCAGTTTGGGCAGTATGAACATTGTGGCAATATTAATATTTCCAATCCATTTACACAGAATATGTTTCTTTTTATCTGTTCTTTGGTATCCTTCGTCTGCTTTATGATTTTCAGTATACAAGCTTTTCACTTCTTTGCTTAAGTTTATTTCTATTTTATTCTTTCAATAGGTATTATAATTGGAATTATTTTCTTAATTTTTTGATAGTCTGTTGTTAGTGTATAGAAATGCCACTGATTTTTGTATGTTGATTTTGTATCCTGCAACTTAACTGACTTCATTTAATTCTAATAGCTTTTTATTGTGTCCTTAAGGTTTTCTACGTATATCATCATGTCATCTGGAAACAGTGTTAATTTTACTGCCTTTCTAATTTGGTTACTTTTTATTTCTTTTTCTTCCCTAATTGCTCAGGCTAGGACTTTCCATACTATGTTGAGTAAAAATAGAAAGACAGGGTATTCTTGCTTTGTACTAAATGTTAGAGGAAAAACTGTCAATTTTTATCACTCAGAATGATGTTAACTACAGGATTTTTATGCATGACCTTTATTGTGTTGAGGTAAGTTTATTCTACACCTATTTTGTTGTGAGTTTTTATTTTAAATTTATATTGAATTTTGCCAAATCCCTTTTCTGATGATTATGTGGGTTTTTAATCTTTTATTCTATTAATATAGTATATGATATCAGTTGATTTGTGTATATTCAACTACCCTTTCATCCCAGGGATAAATTCCACTTGTTCATGGTGTATGATCCATATAATGTGCTGTTAAATTTATTTTGTTAGTACTTTATTGAGGATTTTTGCACCTAAGTTTATTATAAATATTGGCCTATGGTTTTGTTGCGGTGTCTTTGTTTGGTATCTGAGTGATACTGGACTTATAAAATAAGTTTAGAAGTGTTCCTTCCTTTTCTGTGTTTTGGAAGAGGTTAAAGAGAATTAATATTAACTCTTCTTTGAATGTTTGGTGGAATTCACCCATGAACCCTTGGGCTGTTTTTCGTTGGGAGGGGCTTTTTAAATTATTACAAATTTAGTTTCCTCTTCATTATTGGTCGGCCAAGTTTCCTATTTCTTCTTCCTTAAGTTTTAGTAGGTTATATATTTCTAAGAACTTATTCATTTCTTCTGTTCAATTTATTGGCACATGATTATCCATAATTGTCTTTCATGATCCTTTGTAGTTCTGTAATATTAGTTGTAATGTTTCTTTATTTCTGATTTATCTGTCTTCTATTTTTTTAAGTGCAGATTCCGATTTAGTAGGTCTAGGTACAGTCTGAGATTCTGCATTTCTAACAAGCTCCTGGCTGATGGCAATGCTGCTGGTCCATAGACTGCACTTTGAACTTCAAGAAGGTATGTCCAATGGAAATGTGAAGGAGAAACAAAACCAGAGGAACATTCCAAAAATAAAGTTGCCTCTGCATATTGAGGAAGAAGGAAAGAGAGGAAATGATTTTGAGATTTCTAGCCTATAGAAATTATTATTTCTATAATAATTGAAAATTATTGATCGACATAGGAACCAAGGAGGAGAACTAGCTACAATCTGTGTTCATTAATTCAAGTTTCTACCTGTTCTTAAATCAATTTCAAAAAGTAAAAGAGCTGAACCCACTCTCTTAACAATGATCAAAATCAGGCTAATAGTAGTAGCTAACAGTTCATATACATCTACTTACTTATTTACCTCTATTGTTTATTAACCACCCAGCCACAACAAAAATCTCTGGTTTCATAAAATCATCAGTGTAGTAGTTTGGTATCATTACTTACATCAGAATTGATGTTGAGATGGAAAAGCATAATACAGAGAGCAGGGATGAATTACTTACTGCATAAAGAGTGCAGAGAAGGGAGGGAGAGGAAAAGTACAGGCTATAAAGTTAGTCAACCTGTGTTTGCATCACAAAACTGCTACTTACTGCAATTAGCTGCAAGACTTTGAGCAAGTTTTTAACCATTTTAACCCTTAGTTCCCAGCTATAAATTGAGGGTGATGATATTACCCACTTCATACTTTTTGTGTGAAATGTAAACACTTAAGGCACTTAGAACACTGCTTTGCTGGTGTCATATTTAGTATCATCCCTATCATCTTCATTATTGTCACTTAAAAATACTTAATAGGTTGAAAAACAGAGGGGTAATATTTTGCAGTCCTTCCTATTGAGAAGTAGAATTCATCTCCCTATCCCTGAATCTCAGCTGACTTTGTGACTTCCTTTGACCATTATATTCTGGTTGAAGTGATATTGTGTGCATTCCACAAAGTCTAGACCTAAGAATCTCACAGCTTCTACCTTTGCCCTCTTGGGATCCTGCACTGAGACACTATGCAAGGAAGCCAGTATAGCCTACTGGGGAATGACAGGCCACATGGAGAACTGAGGCATTCCAGTGAGTAGCCGACACCAGCTGCCAGACATGTGTGTGAGACCATGTTGGACCTTTCGGTTCAGCTGACTGTCCAGCATTCACAGTCATGTGAGTGACCCAGATGAAAGCAAAAGAGGAATCATCCAACCAATCCACAGAATTGTGAGCAATAATAAATTGTTGTTTTAGGCTGTAAGATTTGAGGCAATTCATTCCACATAAAGTAGTATCTATGAAAATAAAAATTAATAAAATGGTCCTCAGTGATTAAAAATGTTGTAAGCATCTAAAATATTATGGTTAATATAAATCTTGATTCCTTTCTTCCTTCATTCTATAAATGTTTATTGAGCACCTAGCATATTCCAGATATATAGATATAGATTGATGAAAACCTTTTTCTGCCCTTACAAAGTTTACAGTCCAGTTTGAATAAAAATGTGGACATACCAACAAATACATAATTATAAGTTATGATACGTGACTAGAGAAGAGAATAACAGAGACATACTGGACTGTACTGGACAGTTTTACATCAGTGATTAGACACAAAGCATCCGTGAAATAAATTCTCTCCCATTGATTTCATTCTAAAAGAAATGGCAATTGCATCCAACTCAAAATATTTAAAGTATGAGAAAACTGTTGTTCTATCCCTTTTCTATTTAAGAGAGTAGATATAAATAAACTGTCTACAGCTATGGAAAAACAGATGGATTTGAAATTCAAGCTCACACTGAATATAATTAACTTGGAAAGGGAGAGAAGCCAATGATGCCTGAGACCATAGCTGCCCAGGAGACAGGCAAAGGGCTGACTCAGTTTTAACACCACGGGAGTCTCAGCAGTAAGGAAAATTCAAACTCCATTAAAGTCTCTCAAGAGGTGAAAGTGCAAATGAAGAGAAAGAAAAAATGTGGCTATTAGAGAGCAATTAGCATTTTGACCCTGTTGCCAGTCTGAGTAGGTGTTCACTGCTTATTAACAGAGCTTGGGTTTCCTGGGCCATTGCCAATGTGAAAGCACTGAGAGTTGTTTACTGCTTAATCCTGAAAGAATCAAACACCTGAAGAGATAAATGGGTCTCCAGGGGTGTCAAACTCGTTTTCACTAGGGGCCACCTCAGACTTGAGTTTGCCTTCAAGGGGCCGAATGTAATTTTGGGACTGTATAAATGTAACTACTCCTTAACAGTTAACTCCTCACTGCTGCTGGGTAGACACAAGGTGCTGGGCAGAATAAAACAAGGCGAAGGGCCTTATTCAGCCCTCAGGCCTTGTGTTTGCCACCTGTGGCTTAGGGCAAGCACTTCTTCAGCAGGAATAGAGGACTGCCTTCAGAGTAAGCCTTATTTGCATGCCAAGTACAAAGTCCTGGGATCAGTGGATCTGACAGGTAACCAAAGGACCCTTGGCCTTGAAGGACTTGATAATAGTTATGCCTCAGACTCCTGTGACTTAAATATAGCCTGGTGCACAAAGCCCTTCACAACTGAAACCCAGTGGCCATTCTCCTCTGCCTACCCTACAATTTAGTCAGTCCTGCACAGGGGGCATACATTCACAAATCCATGCTTTTTTAGTGCCATTCCTGCTACCTAGAATACCCTTTTCCCCTCCGCCTAACTCCTACTCTTTAGACCCAATTTAAATGTCATGTCTTCACACTTCCACCCCCAAGCCAATCAAAATTAGTCATCCCCTTGTTGGTACTTACGTGTGACTTTGTAGCTCCATCTATCATAGCATCACCAGTAATAGCATGTGTGCTGGTCTCACCCCTTGCGTTGCAAGCTCCTCAAACCAAGAATGTATCTGACTCGCCTTGGTACTGGTGCTGCTTAAGTATCTGTCACAAAACAAGTATTCAGGAAGTGTTAAATTGATGGAATCAACAAATTGATGAGAAAGAAAAGGAGAAAGAGAATGTTTGAAGGAATGTTAGAGTGTGCATCTGTGTGTATGTGCCATGTATATATGTTCATGTTTATAATCGTAGTCACAGTGGTACATGGGTGTAGAAAGATACATACCTACATATTAACAAATAGGAAGATTTCTTATATGAGCTATGGAAAGACTTTTGTGATTGAGATGACTTATAGCTCTCTTTAAGCCTCCTCGTGTATTTATTCTAAATGTTGTAATAAAGCACTGGTACATCATTAGCGTATTAAAATACTTGCAGACATTTTGCCCTCAGTTAAATTGTAGCTAGGGTTTTCTAAAAGGCAACTGATTGGCACCTCTGAACATTTAATGTGAAAAAAATATAAACAAAGGAATCAAAAGATTTTATGTGTTTTCACATGCCTTAATGCAAATCTATGAGAACAATATTTAATAAATAATGCAAGTACTTAACCTAAAGCTTGCACCCTGTAAACCAGTTGCTAAATTTCAAAAATACCTAGTGTGTTTTAAGAACATTTGAAAGTCCAAAGAATAACCTTCTCAGAATTATATAATTACATTAGCTGTTGACTGGAAAATACTCAGTTCTGTCTTTTTTTTCCCCAATGAATCAAAATCCCATGAATGTTATCAAGAAATAATGACAGGTTCTAAAAACAACCCATTCTACTAGATGTCTTCCCTACATGGAGAAGTTTTCTCCTGCATCCATAGAACTGTTATAATTTGATGGACATTTGAAAAATTATTTCAATATATTCTTGCAATCAAGATGTGTTTTTAAATACTGTTTTTACCCTCTGGATGTATAAAATATATAAAAATGCTTATATAGAGAACTTGGAAAACAAATAAGTATTTTTAGAAGAAGATAAAAATCATCCCAAATTCAGCAGCCTGAGATAATTATTGCTAATACTGTATCATAACAGTTCATTAGAAAAATATTAACAGAAAATTTAGAAATAAAGTGCAAATAAATAAATAAATAGTCATAATGCTTTCTCTATTAGGTTTTTTCAAAGTACATATGCTATTTTAACACAATTTGGACCCTGGTATATATTTTTAAATAGAATTTAGGTTATTCCCAGTTTTTTGAGGTTACAAATTAACACTGCAATGGAGTTTGTACGTACCTATTTGTCTGAGTTTTTAGCTTCTTTTTTGGAACAGATTCTTAGAAGAAAAACAGATCAAAGAGTACCCACTTTTGAAAACTCTTAATACATGTTGCAAAAATACTTTCTAAAAAGTTGCCACCATGGAACCTCCTACCTGCAAAAGAGTATCTGATTCTTATCTCCTCAATAATGTTCAGTATCACTTTTTGTCTCTACTAAAAAGAATGACCAATGTTGTTTCTCAATGATTTTGTGTAATTCTTTTATTATGAAATGAAGTTAGGCAGTTTCACATGTTAATTGGCCATTTGCATTTCACTGATTGTCAATTAAGCCCCTGGAGGACAGGGATGCTTGTTCCAAGATCCTCCATGTCTGCCACATTGTAATTATTCAGTAACTGTTGTGGAAAGAACTGTATGTTCATATACTTTGGCCATTTGTTAGGTTGGTTTGAGGCAGGATAGTAAGACGCTAGAAAATGTCCTTGACAAATAGAATGGGGAATCTGAGAGAGATGGTTGGTTCACACTGGCCTCATCCAGCACCCTGACTCACCTGCCTCCTTCTCCCTTGCTCGATTACTTCCTTAAGCAAACTAGAGATAATATCTAGGCCTCAGTTGTATTCCAGGCCCAGAAAGCAGCAAAACCACATGAAGCAACACCACAGCTGGCATCAGGACCAGATGCAATGACCCATGACCCCCTTACCCCAGAGCCAACCAGTCAGTAGGGACCACAACCCTACCCATTATGCTCATTTTGATTAATCAGCATATTAAAGGACACACCTGGGAAACTGATGAATATTCCATTGAGATCCTCCCCAGAACCTTCCTTCCTTTAGAATACAAATAATATCCCTTAGGGCGAAGGACCCAGCACACACACTTTCTCTTTCTAGAGCATGCCTATACCTTCTTTCTTCAGGCTAGTATCTTTGCTTTTTCTGTTAAGCTCTAAGCGTCCCCACAAGACTTGCAAGGAGGGTCAGCAGCAGGCTGGGTCATCAGCCGGCGGCAGCAGCCCACCCCGGGCTAACCCCCTGAACCTCTCTCAAGGGCCTTCCTTTCACCTTTGTAACTTATTTCCTGAGTCCATGCAGCCCAGCTGGCCCACTTCTTATGCCTCTGTGAAACTTTCTTTCTAAAAGGCCAAGGCAACTCTCTGAGTTGCCTAAATAGACTTTCTTTTGTGCTAAAGTCCTTGGCTCTGAATTCTTTCTTTACCAAATTCAAGAACCAAGGGCCAACATCACTCATGACAGGTTTTTAAGGTTTTTCTTGTTGATTTCTAAAAGTCATTTATATACTAAATATTTATTGCAATTATGCCCCTCCCTACCCAGGTTCTCATTTTCATTTGAATCTCATTTATGGTGTTCTTTGATGAACAGCCTTTCATTTTTATGCAGTCACCCACTGGCTTTTTTACTTTGTGATTTCTTCTATTGCCTTTATGCTTTACAAAACTCATTTCAATTCTGAGCTGATTTTCAGTGGGAACATGATACACAGTTATTTGGGGTGGGAAAGAGTATTACTTCTGTTAAATGCTTAACTTGTGCAAAGAGATTCAATGTCTCATTAGACTAACTGAAGGACTAATTGGTATAACCTGGCGGTCCCTAAGATGTAAAAATGTTAGACTTTGGAAAGGAGACAATTTTCCTTACAAGAATTCTTAATCTGAGGTGAATCCTCTGAACCTATAAAATTCAACCTGCACTTTTCTGGGTGGGGTATGAAAAAAATCCGTGATTTTAAAATGGTGAAGAATTGCTAGAAGTTCTTTGAAGAATTTTATGTCTGACATTATCTGGATTTCCCAAGCTTTAAATTTTAATAAATTTAAATTTTAACAAACAAATTTCAGATCCAGGGTTTAACATCCCATAAAAAAGAAGAATAGGCTGAAGATTAGTGACTCGAGTTTTTAAGCTGAAGAATAAACTCAGTATGAGTTTTTTGAAGGTGCTGTCATGCTAAACCCAAACCATAACAGTGATGATGTTGAACATTGGGTGCCAGTCTTGCACCGTGCCAACCCTGGGGTATGTCTTTAAAGATTGAATAGATCCTAAGGCCTAATATGTCCATCTTTTCATGTAATCTAACTCATTGAGTCTCCCAATTGGATAAAACTGTACAAGCCTATAAGCCTTACAGTCCTGCATCACCAGCCGCTCCAAAATGTCCCCAACAGCTATCACCAAGTCTATAATAAACACTTTGAGGGATGGGGAACTCTCTCCCACCTTCCCTTATTCAATGAAGACCTAAGTTTTCCATTTATCTTACTAAAACAATGAAGGCCGAGTAATCAGACACACCTGCAGGAAATCTGCTGAAAAAACCTTTCTGCTTCCTAAATGGATGAGCTGGGATATAATCAAAACAGCATGTCGCGGCTCTGTACAGATTCTTGCTGAAAGGTTTATGAGACAGTGTGAGATTTTGAATACAGTGTGATTCTTAGAAATAAAGGTAGAATTTTAGTTATACAAAATACATAGTTAAGTATGAGCTATGCTGATGTTTAGACAACTTGGGGAAACAAGGATAGCAGTTAAATTCTGAATAGGTGACCATTAAGGTACAATGTCAGGCTATTTCCACATAACTGGCCAGTCATTTTGACTAAGCTAAGCAAATAGGCAGAGAGATGATCTATTCTAACTTGGGAAACTGCCTCAATGCCTACACAGGCAAATATCTGAGGGCTCTCTGGGGTTTCCCAATACCAGATTATAACTGAGGAAAAAAGACCGTTGTCTAGATTCCTATAGAACAATGGAGGGGGTGGGTGGAGAGCTGAGCACACAGCTATCCGTGGTCTTCTAATACAAACGTGTATATGGACACACAAACACAGAGGAAAGGACTTCAATCCCTTTAAATGTGTACTTTTTAAATAATCTTATTGTTTGTCAAAAATGGCATATAGACTAGCTGTGGGAATTAACCCGTCAATTTCTACATCACTCACAGCAATAAAGAGAGGGAAGTTCAAACAGAAACCCCGTGGGGGAGCCAGTGCTAGGTCAGGCTGAACTCAGAGGCGTCCTGTTACAGACGCTGGGACCCTAGAGAAAAGAACCCTGCTCTAATGAAACACTTCTGAGTTGTGAGATCTGCTTTAAATTATTTTTTGAAGGGTTTCTGCATATATGTTTCTTGATTGCTTATCTGTTTGTTTAGGGTATGTTAGCAAAGTGTTTTTTTCAAGCTACCAATCACAACCGAAGAGGCAGGAATCCAGGCTAATGGTTCTCAACCATGTGTCTTGCCTCTTTTTTTTCCTTAATAGAACATAGAGGAGTTGTGGATACAGGTGTGTGGTGTGCACACATGCATGCACTAGAGTGTGATATGAAATGTGTCTCTCATTCTAGGCCGAAATCAAATAAACTTGAAAGACATTCTTTTATAGATTACACAGAGAAGATTCTCATTTATTTACGAAAAGATTATGTCCCTATTACTAAAATCCAGATACAATAATATTTTTCTTAAAAATATTTTCTACCATATGCTAAAAAGGAAAATTTTTAGATGACTTCATTGATCTTCACAACCATTTTATGTGGAAGAACTGGACTTATATTAAATGATGCTATCAACTCCACCCAAAGAGAATGGATTTTTATAGATAGTAGTTGCCAATTTTTATTTGCCAAACCAAAGATTTTCCCAAGAACACAGAATAATATTTCAGAGTTGTGACTAAGAATGAAATGTCAGTGGCAATTTATTTCTATAACACTTTAGATGAGGTCAAAGCACAGACTCAGAAAGCATAAAATGTATATAGCATGCCTTCTTAACTTTCTTCTCTCAAGAGCTAAGTCTCAGTTATCTAGAAATTGACTGTCTGTAGTATGAATTATTCATGTAAAACTCTCGTGGTTAACACCAGAGAATGCACATACAGTCTCCATTGCCATGCTTCTCTTGCCTCTTTGGCTTGGACATAAGGTAACAAATATATAAATGCTTACCTGAACCATAACTGGCAATCCAAGCTCCTGGATAACCATCCTGGGCTTGCCTGATGAAGCCTCTGATATTAACCCACCCACTTCCTACCCTATCCTGTGCCTGTCTATCCCTACAAATTAACCTGTACCACCCCCTTCCTGACTATCTTTTTTTACATTACACTGTGTCTCAATGCATCATTGCCATGAATTTGATGGTGGAGTCCCATGGCAGGTTACAAACTTCATGGAATAGACTGTGAAACTCATCACGTAGAGTAAACTCCATCGTGTATACTGGTCCAAAAGCAGCTGAAATTTTCCCTCAGGTTATGTAGACACTATCACAATTTCTAAGGTACTTAATTGGAAAAAACTATGTTATGTTCATTTGACTATATGGTGGCATGCTAAGAACAGAATGAAACACACCCAGAATTTTCTACTATTCCCCTAATTGCAAAGGACCTTCAAGGCCACAGCCAGCCCCACCAACTGCACAAAAGAAAGAGCCTCTTAATTGGGAGTCATGATGATGTGATAGCTCTATTTTCCATAATGCTAGATCAAAAGTGCTCCTCCCCTTCACCAAAGTGATGCAGAAGAGACCTAGGTGTCCCCAGACAGTCACCGCAAACACCCAGGGGAACTGGAGAGCCAGGCAGGAGGAGGGGAAAGACAAACATGTGCCTCCCTTCACCTGGCTCTGTTGTTCCACTGGGCAACTGCAGGGCCTGGAAGGAACTCGGAGAAGTAGGTAAGGAGTGACAGAAAAGTGAAGGGTATAAAAAAATATATAGGTGCTAACAACTTACATTTCAAGCAAGTACCCATGTCTTGGCGACATCTTTGGAAAAATATTAAGCTCTGGTGGTTATCCTGTCACACAAAACAAATTGCTTACAAGCCTGTTTTTTGGTTATTTTCTCATTGCAATAAAAATACTTTTCAAGTAACAAATAAGGGTAGAATAAAGTCATGCGCTAAAGTGGGCATTTTTAATTTAATTAATTACTCAGTTCTGTTGAATATCTGATTAGTAAAGGGGGAAATAAGACAAGTATTTATTTGGCTTAACTAGTGTCATGATTGTAGGTTCATGATACAGTCTTTCCTATAAGTCAGCTGGGCAACTGCTTGGCTAGCTGCCTGCTGAGCAACCTGGCATCAAGGAGTAGACAAGAGTCACACACAGTAACTATGCTATTCGCTCAGCTTTTATTGGATGGAGGTTCACTCAAAGTAGAACATCAACACAAATTAATAGCCTCTCATACTCTAACAATCTAATAGAAATATAACACACACAGCAACCAATGAGGGGTAATGAACTCAAGTTCCAGAGTCCCAGTCTGCAGGTCCAGGAGACAGCAAAGTGGGCAGGGGAGTCTTCAGCATCTTGCAAGGAAGGACCTCTGCATCCAAGTGGGCAGCAGGGCAGACAAAGTCCTCAGACCAGCAGGGCAGAGCCTCCAGCAGCCGATGCCAAGGGAGATCAGCATGATGCGAAGCGGCACTCTGGCGTGTGGAGCTTGGCTGTCTCAGCAGTGGTCTGGCCCTGCCTCAGTTACACCCTTCAGGGTGCTGTACTCCACCCTTTGGCATCTTTTTGATAAATGTCTTGGCAGCCCTGATGCCAAATGGGGAATTTTCCCAGGAGCCTATGGGTGGTACACAGCTGTTCTGCTTCACATCCCTAATGGCAAGTGGGAAGTTTCCCCAGGAACTTATCTGTGAGTGGTACTGCTCTGAAGACATGGCTGTTCTGGCCATGTGTGCAGATATGTTAAGTGTGTCTCCTTGTCAGATGTATCTGCTCTGACTCAGGTAGTTTCCCTCTTGAACCAAAGTGTCATGGCTGACGGATAGCCATTTTGGTTGACATGAGTGACTCCACTTTGTTTTATGTACTTTATGCTATCTCGATTGTTTCAATGCCATTTTATTGGTCCTGCTGTCTACAACTAGTCATGCTAGTTTAAATGGTTGATTCCTTTGATCTACATAGAGCTACCTCTTAGCCACCTTCCCCCCCTAAAAAAAATAAGAAAGCAGGAAGTCAATTTCATAGCATTTGTTTCTGATGATAACATATTAGGTACAGTGTAAATAGGGATGTATGGTGTACACTCCAGTTTTTCAGGACCAATATATGAGATAAAACAGAAAAAAGAAAAATCCAAGAAGGAGGGAGTTTCATAGAGGGGTTACTGGTGGCATAAGGGACCAGCAGACAGGAATGCCCAGTCAGTTATGTGGACTTCAGAGACGTTTTGGTCTCCAAAGATGTACTGAAGTTCCTTGTCTCCTGAACAGTTGCAATGGATAAATAACAAGGACCAATTCATGAACCAATGAGTTATCCTTTGAATTATATAAAGACAGAAACCCCAAGAAAAGATTAGACATCAGGCATTTGGATAGGACTTGCCTTTTGTAACCAAAATGTAACTGCCCCATGCACGTGAAACAGTGTCCCGATTGTAGTATCAAAGTCAGCAACTCCTGGAGTTATTAGGATGGTAGGATGGGTTACAACGTCCTTGATTCAACAATTCTCTGTAAACTTGTGTTATATCTTGGTCATCACTGGATCTATACTTCTTATCTGCAAGAAATACAGAACACTCATTTCCAAGTCCATCATCAGAGTACTCTTCTAAGAGTACTCTCTGCCCACACCTCACCTATGATCTTCAGCTACTCAACTAGAATGTCTCCTTTTCTCACCTCCTGCTAGTAGGAACCTCTGGAAGTGACAGCTGCAGTTCAGCAGCAGGGTTCCAACAGCAGCAGCTGCAGTGACAGTAACGGGGGTGGCAGCTGATCTCTGGGAGACACGCCCTTTTCTAACTTGCTCCTCCATCCTTCTAAGCTACTCACCAACTCCTTTCATTAATTCCTCTCTACTTGAAAGTAGTTTGCACTTTCCTGATCAGACCCTGACTTATACAGGCAGTATTTACCCTCATTGCTCAGCTCCCCTCATTTATTTCTTACATTTTATTAAATTGCAAATTAGATGTTTAGTTCAAATTTATAGAACTCCTACAAATTGAGAGAATCAGAAATAGGCACATTTCCTTTAGCCTGCTTTCATTATATCATTTCCCAATCCTTTCCCCAAAGAAAATTTGGAATCTGAGTGTTTATATTTCCCATTACATAGGTAAAAGTATGACTAGAAGAACTTGTTGGAGACAAATTAATGAGTTATTCTCTTTTTTTAATTTTTTATTGTTTAAGCCACTACAGCTGTCCCAGAGGGGTGGGGGAGGTTGGAACTGGTGGAAATGAGTTATTCTTGATGCTGACTTTTTTTTTTTTTTTGCTGGAAGAAAAATGTCCTAAGCCATTTCCAAGGGGCCAGCTGAACACAATTAAGATCTCGAACATCTTTTCAATAAGACATAGTATGGTAGTTCTGATTAAAGAAAGAAAAAAAGAAAAGAAAAGAAAAGAATACCCATGCTGAATGCATAATGCTCAACATTCTACCTGTGATGATTTGGAAGTATTCTTGTTCCAGTAAGCAAAACTTCATCTTTACAAACACATGTCTTCTCTACAAATATTATCATGATTACATAGCCTAACTCTTAAATACCATAATAAAAAGCAATCATTTTTACAAACAAAGCAACTTCAACCAAAAAAAAATTATTCCTTAGTTTTATAACTCTCAACTAG
This sequence comes from Anoura caudifer, assembly GCA_004027475.1. Classification (NCBI taxonomy): domain Eukaryota; kingdom Metazoa; phylum Chordata; class Mammalia; order Chiroptera; family Phyllostomidae; genus Anoura; species Anoura caudifer. The sequence continues at coordinate 38,637 of PVKU01009680.1, forward strand.
TTATCAAATTGTCCATTTATACCCAAGGAGATTCAACTGATTGGTCTGAAAATTGACTAGAGTCTGTTTTGATCTTCTGATGATAGCATAACCACTTAAAAAAGTGAAACTTTTCTTTTTACCAGTCCAATATCTTCTAAGGAACCTATAAAGAGGCCAGCTGGCAGAGGAGGCAAGAGTGTTTGAAGATTATTTCTTCTGAATCACCTTAGAATGCTATCTTGGAAGTGTGGCAAAAGCAGACTGTGGAAGTGAACATTAAATGAAATATGTCATTAAACTATCTCTGAAACACAAGTGGACCCTGAAATTATTGAAACCAAGTATAAATGTGTTTGGACTTGAGCATGAAAGATTCAGTTTGGTAAATATAATACCCCCCAAAATTGTTTTAAGTCTGACGAAATAACAATACTACATTTTCTACAGACATCATTTTGCTTACCTTGGTTTGAAATAACTAGCGAATAACAGTGTTGCTGCCTAAGGAATCAGAAATTATGCTAAGGGTTTCGAGAACCCACTTTGCTTCCTTTCTTTGAACTGCCCAATCTATATGGAAGCCATCAGTCAGATTATGCATGGAGCTACAGTCTCATTCTCTGTAAGCACCAGTTAGTTCCACTCAGTTTCATGGCACTGAGCTGCTCTCAAACCCCAAACTACCACCCTGCAAATATATTCTACCAGTCCCAAGAAAATGAAAGAATCAAAGAATTGTGGCATCTTAGGACTTCTTCAGATCTTAGAAATCTTTTCAAAATATTAAAAGATCTATCCAAAATTTTATCCAACTTATGCAAATATTTGTCCACATTGAGCAGTTAAGCAGACAGGACAAGAACCCAAAAGTCCTGGTTCAGTTTATTCTACCTCAGGTGTGTGGACAGAGATCTTGGAAATGGGTTACCACCTGCAGGGACCTCTCTCAGAGTCTGTCCTGCTCAGTCAGTCAGTCACACACCCTACTGCTCCCCCTTCCTAATTTCTTTGTAATCCATTCCATCCTAACAACTAATTCTGAGTTGTGGCTGAAAGTCAGTCTGGAAGACCCTGTATTTTACTTTTAAATTCACTTTCAAGGATGAAATAAACTTCCAGCCATCTGCCTATTTTTAAGAAAATTTTCACAGAGCTTTTATTCAGGTTGTTTATCAAAGCTATTAATACCACAGTACACTAATACCAGAGTTAATGGGTAAAACAAAATATAGGTTACAACCTTAGGTGAACACAATTTTATATAACATTGTTGTAGTCAATTTAGTTGCTTAAGACTAATTCTAGTCTAAATGTTATATCAGCAGTTAAAAAAATTTTTTGTTGTTGTTACAGGAAAGCTCTTTCTTCTGCTTAGCAGAGAGCCTTAGAGAAAAACAAAACTTCCTAGTGATGGGATACAAGTAAATATTGATTAAACATTTTAGTGGCAGGTATGTAAATACTCACTAACACTGTTTTTACCTAGCACTAAGTAGTGGTTAGCAGACGCTTGCCCTCCCACAGCACCTGTGTCCGCAGCCTCCGCTTTTACAAGGTCCTTCTCTTATAGCCACGAGGTAAGGACAGCAGTTTCTGCTTGGACATATTTCCTGGACAAAGCTGAGGCAAAGCATATAAGGCTCATAATTTTATGTGTCTACCACCTTTCTTCTATATTCACTTCTCCAGGTCATCATCAGCCCATGACGTGGACATAGGAAGCAGGCTCTAGGAAGGAACTGTCTCAGGCATCTCCCCACTCAACTGCTCTGAAAGGAGAAATCCATTCTCCCACTGAAGTCAAGTTCATTCTCAAAAACAACATCACAGCTCCACTCACACCCCTTGTCTCACTTGTTGAAATCTTGCCCTTTCCTCCTGACTGGGTCAATGAAGTCTGTCACTTGTTGTTTTTCCTGCTGTCACAGATTTTTTTATGTCACTTTGTGTTGTTATTTATCACCACTCATACTCAGGATCTATTTTCTTTCAATCTTCACCTGAGGATATTTTTTCATTGCTTTTAGAGAAAGATAAAGGGAGAATGGGAGAGAGAGAAAAAAAAACATCAATGTGATAGAGAAACATTGATTGGTTTCCCTCTCATACATGCCCCCAACTGGGGATCAAGCCCACTCCCTGGGCATGTGCCATGACCAGGAATCAAACCTGCAACCTTTTGGTCTGTGGGATGATGCTCCAACCAACTGAGATACACACACCAGCCAGAACCCAGGATTTTATTTTTACTTTGACACCTGACATAGTACCCTGCTCATAGAAGGCAATTAATAAATTTCTCTCCAATTTTGGCAGTCACTTGACAAAATATATGAGCTTTGGGGGTCAGGCTGACAATTACAAACCCTAGCTCTACTCTTCTGGGACTTCACTCTCCCCTATCAAATGGAAGGAATAATACCCACAATGACATCTGCTGTGAGAAAAAGTACCTAAGTGACTGGGACAATAGCTGATATATACTTCATGGTCAATACTAGTAGCTCTTATAATTAACAAAGTTGTGAAAATATCATTAATGACCATATTGTTATGAACAACATAATCTGTCTTTAATAATAATAAACCAAAGCTTGAATCTAATTCTCTTTATTTCCACTATCAATATTTATATTATTTTCAAGACAAAATGTTGAGATTTTCAAATTTGATCAGCCAATATCTGTATTTATGTACTGCATCTATGAAATTTAGAAAAAGAGGATTTTCTTCAATGTTTTTATATACCACACTACATTTCTGTGATTCTTCCATTTACCATGAGCTTACTTTATTTTTCTGCAGTGAAGTGATATGTGACTATAGCTAACAATCGTCCTGTCTTCAATATGCCAAGTTGTAGTGGGGCATTTTTCATCTTCATCTTGGCACCTACATGACATTTCAGTGAGGCACAGAGAAAACCATTGACTTTTAATGCCCATTTCATTTTGCCTTCAAAAGTTGGCAGAACAAGTAATCTATTGCCAATGACCTTTATAAATGAAAAATAAAAATTACACAACCTCTGGGATGTTTTGATCCAGAAAAATGGCAAACAGACCTCATGACAGCAGAGGCATTCTAAAAAGCAGTTGGCCTGGCAGCAGAAGCCTCCATTTCCCTGTCCCAACCATAAGTTTCCTGTAGGGACAAAATGCATTTCAAGGCATTTCCATGTATGTTGTTCCAAACACTTCAAACCAGCCCCTGTGACTGTGGAAATGTTAGTAAGCCCAGTGGCTCTCATGTAGTATCTAACCATAGCCCTAATCACTCTCCTTGATGGCCTTTCAAACCATTCACAGCAACCACATACCTCTACTTGGGATGTCCTTCCTGATCTTGCTGCCTTCTCTTAACACTCATCCCAAGTGAATTCATCCTTCATTCTCCACTCTTCCTTAATCTGGTAGGCCTGCATTTGTTTAGAGAACACTGGGCTCTACATTGTATTTCAGAGTGTCCCAAGATGTCCCAATGATCAGTATCATCCAGGTAGTAAAGAGTAGATAGGTAGATAAATAGATGATACATAGAAACATAGATAGAAAAATCCCAAGGAACTTTTCCTGAAGATTCTTGAGATAGCCCTGCTATTTTTGCTTTTCACCAGACCCAGGTAATATTTATGATCATATGCCTGATTTGATAGTATCATCTTATTTCAGAAATGCCAAACCCCAGACTGTGGGCTGTAGCCCACAAGATATTTTTCAAAAGTTTGAGTTGTTTCAGTTGATCATAAATTCACTAGTTCCCTCAAAGCCCATCTTTTGCTAGTAGTATTCCTTGGGGCTTCACAACTTTAAGTCACACATCTGTCATCTGAAAGTATCTGAGTTTGTGATTTCTGCTTTAGTTACCGGCTATATTCATGTTTCCTCTTTTGCATAAAGCTGTAATTCCCTAAGAATAAGCAGGAAAGATAAAATAGAATCTTTTCATCTTACAATACACTCAGCATTCAAGGAGAGGTTTGTGGGGTTTGGGGTTTTTTTTTTTTTTTTGCTTTGTTTTGTTTTATTTTGGGGTTTTCGTTTGTTTGTAAACAGTGGTCCTCTCTAAAGTATTTTCTGACAGAATGAGCCTTTGGAAAACCTGAAAAACAAGCCTGACAGTTATGAGACTCTGACTTCTCCATGACTCAAGTCTAACACAGTTTGAGCTCTACGATCAAGTCCTCCTGGCTGGAACTCTCAGGCACTGTTCTCTGAAAGCAAAGAAGATGACATCAGTCATGCTGAAGCCATTAGCATCCTGCTGAGACAATGTCCCCCTGCACTCATTTGGGGTATTTACTCTGGAAAAGAAAGTGTTATTCTCTACATAAGTGGAGAGACTATGTAATCCCTTTACTGCATAAAGCTCGGAGGACTGGCCTGTGTCCCACAGCCATTGTTCCAACCAAAGAGTTAGATCTAGCTTATGCTTTTTATTTCTCACTTTAACAATGCTATTTCATAGGTTCAGGAAAGAATAACAGCCCTGACCGGTGTGGCTCAGTTGGTTGAGTGTCATCCCGCAAAGCAAAAACATCTCCAGTTTGATTCCAGGTCAGGACCCATGGCTGGGTTGTGGTTCCATCCCCACACCAGAGGGGGCGCCTATGAGAGGCAACTGTTCGATGTTTCTCTCCCTCTCTTCCCCTCTCTCTAAAATAAATAAATAACATATTTTAAATAAAAAGGAATAACAAAAGAAGGAGGACTGTGAGGAGGAAGAGGAGAAAAAAAGGGGGCAAGCAGGAGAAGAAAAGAGAATACGCTCCCAGGAGAATATATTGGGTTAGAACACACATCTACCCTGCTTTCAGAGGAAAGCAGTTTAAAGCGCAGCTTGACAAATTTTAGTTAATCAAGGAAAAGTTGTCAGCTGCAAGAAATTATGACAGTCATAATTTCTTCTGTCTCAGAACTTCTGAAAAGAAGTACAAAAAGCCTGGGTTTCTGGATGTTTCACACTCTCCTCTACCCAAAAGTAGCAAAAGAATGGAGAAAATACAACCTGAGTATTTTCAACAACTACATGTCAACTGCTAACTCAGTGGCAAGGACAGGTCTAAGCACTGAGATCCACAGATAAAGAACTCATTATCTTAAAAGTCAAAACAGACCAGTAAAAATTAATCAATCAATTGATTGATCAATCAATGCTATAAATTGAACATAAATGCAAGGTAGTTTGGGGCACAGAAAATAAATCCTGCCTCTACCTAAGAATGAAAGCAAACAAAGCATCAGCAAAGACTGAAGAGAAGTGGAACCACTTGGTCTTGATAGAGTACACTCTCCCCAGGTAAACCAAGTGGGGCAGACATGAAGGCAGGGGGAGTCTCATGCACCCAGAAGTTTTGGAAAAGTATCAGGTGCTTAGTTTTACTAGGACATGGGCCAGGAGGAGTGGGAGGGGTGGAGGGAACTCAGACAGGAGCTGCATCAATAGGCAGATGTTGAATGATTCTAGGCCATTAGCCTCAGCAGGGTAGCCTTCCACATGGATACATCTGACTCTCAAGAGGAATGTACCTTCTGGTGTCAGGGTTTGTTCAATACCCGAGATTTATTGTGAGGATCAATAATAGGTGAGTCCTTAAGAAGCCACAAAGATTACCAGAAATGACATCTGGAACAAGAAATCCCACCTGAAAGCAAAAATGGTAACCTAAGTATTGGAAATAAAAGCAAACTTCAAGACAAATATAGTTAATGAAACTCCTATTTTTATGATCTCTCTCTTCTACACTCTCACTAATCAATAAAGGAGGAAAAAGCATAAATTCACAAGGGCAAAGAGAACCAAAGGGAAGACCATAGCCAATGAGCAATATGAGGGAAAAATTAAAAAATGGAAAACATAGAGAAAAATGGTAACCGACTTAGAAGAATAGAAGAGGTTAGAACCTAAGTGCTTACAAATATATAGGACAGAGGGAAACAAACCCACAGGACACAAGAAAGGCCAGGTATTGGGGTTGGTGGGGTGAGCATGACACTGAATAGGAGAGATGATGCAAGTCTTTATACTGAGTGATTACACAACCCTACAACCCTTTGTCCCCTTTGCAGCCAAGAGAACACTCTTCACCCACTCCTCCCTACTCTTACTACCAGGTATATCCTCAAGCATGGAATTAGATGATTATTTTCTGGGGAAAACGAGCCTATATTAATCAGAAAAAGGCCTTGCTGCAATAACTAATAAATCCTCTAGAAAGTGTATTTCTTATTCTCATCCCAGTTTGAAGCAGGTCAGGCTGTCTTTCTCCATATTGTGTCTAAACATCTGAAACATGTGGTACCTGAGAACACTGCAGAAGGGAAGAGAGAGCTCGAGGATCATGTGAGGTACGTACAAGCTAGCCTGCATCCCACTGTTCAGAATCAAGTCAAATAGCCTCAACCTAGTCAAAAACGGAGATGTGGAATGTAAATGAATTCATGGGTATCAGGTAGACATTAACAATCCTTGCTGAAGATAAAAACACTAATATTTTCTGTTTCCCTCCTCAAAAGCAATCATCCTGTAATCATCCTTTGAACAAACCTCACTTAATAAATTCAATCTGTGCACACAGAGATCCAATTTAGATATTTAGTGCCAAAGAGTACTAGATTATTATTACTATATTCTTAGATTAATATTACTGTATTAATCATATTTTCTGTTCTATGTTTTATTATGCTTTGACAGCTAAGTTGCCTGTTTTTTTTACTATGAATGTTTAACCTAGAAATAATCTTTCCTGAGCAACTTATGTAGTTTGACCATAACACTGAACAGAAAAGACCCATTCAGAGGATGGGTGCTTTGCTACACACCTGCTACAAATCACCCTGCCATGTCCCAGACCTGGCAAACAGAATCGGGCAAATCCTGACTTCTGCGACATGGTGACATTCAGCACATATCATTAGAATATTATAATATAGGGAATGTTACACTTGTTCTCAATACATTAAAATATTAAATTATGATGAATTCCATCAAGAGTAAAAGAATTATCGGCACTTCTGAATGGCCTGACTTGTCCAAGTGAATGTTTCCTGATGTAGAAACTTGGAAATAATTACCACAAGTTGTTTTAGGGTGGCCTTAGGAGAAAAATGAAGACTCTAAACAATTAGCAAGAGTTTCTACTACTTTCTGGTTTTATAGAATTTCTTGGTAGTTGTCTGGTGAGAAATAATAGAGTAATAATCATTGAGTTATTCTGACCCACAGACCTTTGAAATTACAGGTTATAAATCTGTGTCAAGCTGTGAAGACTTTGTCATCTGTTCTAGTTACAGAAAAACAAAAAATGCAATTACAGAATTGTTACCTTAATGAATAGTTCAATCAGAAAGAAAAACAGGATCTTGGCTTAGGAAATTCTCTTCTAGCAAAACATGATTTGACATGTGATATCAACATTGTAATTTTTCAAAATTTCTTTAAATATGCTTGAGGCTTTATTTGTAAATTAGGTTTTCATTTAGTAAGCAACAGAAAAAGAAGCCTTCAGAAAAAAATTAAAAAAACAGCTACAACTTTAACACAAAGTTCTCACTACATGCTATAAACTCTTCTTAAGCTGCTTCAATTACTGATCTGATCAAGAGTGAAACACAGCGACCGAAGCCTGAGGAAGGCCCCTCCATGGAAGCTGACTCCCATCTGAAGAGGACTGCTCCGGGTAGAAGAGGAAGTCTTTCTCTCCCCAAGGAAGTCTTTCCTTCTTAATCTCTCCCTGGAGAACACAGTGTTGAGAAGGACCCTGAAGCTTCATCTCAGCTGGGAGGGGAAGGATGCCATGACTAATTGTCACAGTCTTCCTACATCATGAAATGCCAAGAATGCCAAATATGAGCTCTGCCCTTATATCATTTCTGGTCTTTTTGCAGAGTGGCTCTTCTGTTCTTTGGTGATTTAACCCTCAAATGTAACACATTCCTATTTTAGCTGCTACGAATTGCTTGTGAAAGAGGCTTTTCATTCCTTTGGTCCCTATTCTTGAAGTTTACTTTAGCATTCATAGAGAAACAACAAACAAACTTAAAAAAACTTTAATTGCTATAAACTTAAAAAGTAATAAAATCTACTAAAATGTCTTAATTAGAAAAAATGTCATAAAAGCTGACAAACTCCATCAACTGTTTGAAGAAAGAAGAGATCCATTATACATGAGATCCATAATACTTACCTCAATGAATTTCATAATATTCTTCAAAGAATTTATTATCCTCATTTTACAGTTGAAGAAACAGGCTCAGAGACACTGAATAAATTCTCTCACGTCTCACAACTAAAGTATGAGCCTGTCCCTGAAGTACAGATAGTTGAGTGAGTTACACATGAGATGTGGGGGATATTTTTGGCAAAATCATAGCGCATGGAAGTGGTTTACACAGTAGTGGTGTAGTGTACAAGTTTTGGCAGTACTCCTTTTACTTCTCCAGGTGAATGGAATGCTTTCTCCTTTTGACTTTTCAAATTCTTCTTTTCACTCTTGACCTGGCTAATTCCTACTGGCTCTTTATTTCTCTGCTTAAGTAGCTCTTCCACCAAAAAGCCATTCCCAAGTTTCAAAAAATGCAACTTCTGGAATACAACAGTTACCTCTGTCACCATTGTGATAATTGCCTTTTTAAATCTTCTTCATTAGGCTGTAAACTTGAGGGCAGGTGTGCATCTTCTTCACCCCTGTGTTTTCAGTGCCTACACGATGCCTAGCCCACAGGCATTCAGCATTTGTTTAAGGTAATTAAGAAAGTAGGTAAAGCATTTTAATCTTGGTATTTGTATAAAATTGGCTAACTTTTGCCAACCTAAGTAATAAAGTGACTAATGAGTCCTGAAGACTGAAATGAAGACTGCTGTTTGGTTAATAATGGAAAGAGTCCCTCAAGCCTTTTTTTCAGTGTATAGCCCCTTTGGGAGTCCTGTAGTTACTTAAAAGAAGGCCAATGATTGTCAAGCTCACAGAACTCCAGGACATTTAATTGGTACCATGAGCCCCACAACACAATGGGATTTGGTATGAATATTATCTGCCTAACTCTAAAATGATTTTTTTATGAGGAAAGAAAAGAAGAAAGACTTCTTTTTCTAGTTTCAGCTTCCTCTGATTCAAGCTCTCTCCCAAAACAATCCCCCAAGCACCTTCCCATTGAGAGGCTGGAGTCCCACTGCAGTGGGACTGCAGATTCAGCCACAACAGCCTCCCGGTCAGCAAAGACAGGGAATGTGTTGTTTCTGACTGATATGATCCCCTCATTAGCTCCCATGTACTGGTAATAGCCTAATTTCATTCAACATATCATCCAACCTAATAAATAAACCAATCCCTTATTAGGTATCATTCATCTTTGAATAAAAAATGCTCAATCTGTTTTAATCTTGCCTCTTCTCCTATTTACATTATCCACTCCAAGTTGACATCTGGGTTCACAAGTAGATGTTGAATGAGTAGGTGAATGAACAACCTCATGCGGACCAAGTGAAGAGGCCCTCATGCCCCGTGACTGCCCAACCCTTGCATGTCCCACTGTGGAATGGCTGGTCCATCATACATACTTGATGTGGTTGCCCTGGATGAACTGTGGGCATTCTGCTGGTATCCACTGATGGTATTTGCAGTGGTAAACCTGTGGGCCGCATTCCTTGATTTGGCCAGGGTACAGTGGAATATTACTGCTGACTGAGTGCGTTCAACACATTTCTAGCTTCTGTAAACTTTTGTTTTAATATCTGCCCTATATGCACATACCAAAACACCTTGCTCTGGACAATTCTATAACATGTCTAAGTCATCTTTCCTTGTCTTTGTCACCTATCTTCTCTTCAGGAGGAATTCTTCTGGGGGTAGCAATGAGAGGTGTTAAAATAGAGATGAGCCAACCCAAAATCTACACTCCCAACCACCTCCTTTACTGGGCTTTTACACTTGGGCCACTATACACCTGCCCTATTCACCCCAGGGCCAGGACTGGACAGCAAAAGACAGCCCCTAAGCCCCAGAGACTGCTGAAATTATCCAAACTAGCAAAGCCTACATCTATTCACTCCATTCCTTCCCACAGAAACCACAATAAATATTCTTGTCCACTGTTCTTCTCTCCCCCTTTTCCTGCTGACCAGCCCCATAACTTTCCTGTGTAGTCCCCCTGGCACGGCACCCCCCGCGCATGGGAGCTTCGAGTAACAAACTATCTCTTCATTGTCTGTCCTCTCCTGGCCTTTTAGCCTTACTATACCTCAAATTATCTACCAATATGCTACAGTTTAAAACACTCAGCTTCCTTGCTCTTGGCTTTCCATAGCTATAGCTCATTCTAAATCTGTAGTACATCCCCCATGTGGTCACCCATGCTCAGGTCTTCCACCCTCAGCTTCAACTGTAAAGTAACCTTGACCCTGCAATGGTGTGAGTTCACTCAGGGCAGGCTTTCTCTGACTCTTAACTCAATGCCTGTGCCACATGGGAACTGAAGGAGTCTTGAAAGCCAAACTAGACTGGTTATCTGACCCCACTGTTGTGTCGGACTGCCACAAATAGAGAGTGGGTGCCCCTCATGGGGTCCCAAATGGGAAGGTGAGCATATTACCTCTAAATCTAGTGTTCCCTCAGATTTTAGAAACATCATCTGTGCTCTGAAAGCCTGGAGCAGAGAGCTGTCCCTGTTCTCTTATTTCCTTCTATCATCTTTCTCACCACCCCTGGGTGCTGAGCTTTCCCACTCTCTCTTCCTATTTACTCTTACACCACTGTTCTAAAACTCCATTTTCAAGTTCACAAAGCGTGGCTCTTGATATGCCAAAGAGGGGAGTCAAAATAAAGAAAATTAAATATATCTTCTCCCTGTTTCTTCTCTTCCCCCCTCCCTCTCTCTCTCTCATTTTCCCCATCTCTCACTCTCAATCAACCAGTATCTTGCTTTCATGTGTATTGTACCATCTTCTCCTGCCACAGAAGGGTAAGCTTTATAGCTTAGACTAAAAATGGCACAGAACAAGAAGAAGAAAATTTAAGTAAAACTTTTAAATTAATCATTTTATATTTTCAAAATTATTATCTCTATCATGTTCACTTATGACTATAATCTTCCATCTTAACTTTATAGGTACATATCTTAAAATTGGGATCCCCTTTGAATTTTTTCCTCAATATCTTCAAGTACTAAGCATTGCTCCCCAGAAATAAAATCCCTGTTCTATATCTAATGTAAAAAATCATAAGACAAATGTCCCAACTAAAGGAAAAGTGAAAAATATTTTATAAAACAAGGGTATAAGTCATTAGCAAGTGGTTCTATTCATTAAAAAAAGTTCCAGACACATGACTATAATATTACATAATCCTAGAGAAACTCCAACTTAAGTCTCCATTTTTAAATTAAGTCTAGAAATCTCACCTAATTCTCACTTATCCTCAGAAATAACATTAATATTTTCTTCCACAAGTGAAATTGTGTAAAATAAATTAATATTTACAGTTGAGCCATTGCAATAGTTATGGAAGATAGTCTCAAATGCTGGTATGTGAAAGTTACTATTTAAGACACATCTTTAATTTTCTGGCAATCAAGGACGCTCTAACCCCTCCCTGATATATTCAGATCAGTGCTCAGAGCTTTTTCACACATTACCGTCCAGCTATCACTTTCACATTTTTGCTGCTGAGAATTGCCTAGAAAATAGATTAGCCAGACTATAAGTGTGAAAACATAAGAGATGTGAGAAAATGAGATTTAATATTAAAGTCAAGCAGTGAAATGTTTCTCTTCCATTCTGTGTGTGTGTTGGGAGAGTCTAATTCTTGCTTGTGATGTGAGAAAAATAACAGGTTTTTTTTTAAAAGGCCCACAGTAAGAAGTTAATTTTGACATGCATACCAATAAAGGCTGGAGTGAAACACCACAAAATGTCAACAAAGCACGTGATGGGAGTCACAGATTGCACTTCTGTTGCCTCTATTTTTCTAATTTTTTGCCATGTTACACTAAAACATGTGTGTCTTAAGAAATTCCAGAATAAAAGCACCCACTGAAGTTTTCAAATGCTGATTTAGGTTATGATTCAGGAGGCCAATACAGAAACAGTGACTTAAGTTTAGGACTGTGCCAGCTTTTTAGGATTAGTTTCTAAAAGCAGGATGTGGAATTTTGTTCATGCCAAGTTAAGGCATGGGGGCTGATAATGTGCAATGCAGCTGTTGTGGAAATTCTTGTAAACAGAAATCCAGATCTTAGAATATTTTGAACTTCAGATAATGACTCATTAGGAGTTACAAAATCAAGCTCAAGGGTTAGAACCAGCATTTTTAAAATAACTAAAATAGAAGACTTCTGGCCAAAACAGAGGCATAAAAGCACTTTGCTTCTTCACACAACCAAAAGAAGGACAACAACCAATCAAAAACAAAAAATAAGCAGAAATGCCAGAAAATCAAACTGTATGGAAGTCTGACAACCAAGGAGTTAAAGAAGAGACATTCATCCAGATGCGTAGGCAGGGCAGAGATGGGCAGCTGGGGCAGAGAAGACACATGGCAAGGTAGCAGATGGCAGACCAGGCGGTCCCATATTTGCATGCAGATAAACTGGAAGGAACAACCGGGAAGCAAGGTAAACCACAAAACTCAGGGTTCCAGTGCAGAAAAAGAAAGTCTTAAAACCTCTGTCTGTAAAAACCTGTGAGGGTTGTGGCAGTGGGAGAAAATCCCAGTCTCACAGGAGAGTTCACTGGGGGGACTATGGGGTCCTAGAATATGCACAAACCCACCCACCTGGGAATCAGCACCAGAAGGGCCCAATTTCACTTGTGGGAAGTGAGGGATGTGACTGAAAGTTGGGCAAGAGCTGAGCAAGCAGCATTGTTCCCTCTCTGACTCCTCCTCCACATACAGGGCCTCAATGCAGCAAAGTGGGTTGCCCTGCCCTGGCGAATACCTGAGCCACCCCTTACAATGTAACAGGTGTGCCCAAAGATATATGGCCCAAATGAAAGAATGGATCAAAACTCCAGAAAAAGAACTAAGCAATGAGAAGATAGCCAACCTATCAGGTGCAGAGTTCAAAACACCGGTAATCAGGATTCTCACAGAAATGATTGAGTGCGGTCACAAAATAAAGGAAGAAGTGAAGGCTATGCAAATTGAAATAAGAAAAATATACAGAGAAGCATGAGTGAAGGGAAGGAAACAGGGACTCGAACCAACAATATGGAACAAAAGGAAGGAATAAGCATTCAACTGGAACAGAATGAAGAAACAAGAATTCAAAAAAAAATGAAGAGAAGCTTAGGAACCTCTGGGACAACTTTAAACGTTCCAACACCCAAATCACAGGGGTACCAGAAGAAGAAGAGAAAGTTCAACAAATTGAAAACTTATTTGAAAAAACAATGAAGGAAAACTTCCCCAATCTGGCAAAGGAAATAGACTTCCATGAAGTCCAGGAAGCTCAGAGAGGCCCAAAAAGTTGGACCCAAAGAGGAACACACTAAGACACATCATAATTACATTAGCCAAGATTAAAACTAAGGAGAGAATCCTAGAAGTAGCAAGAGAAAAGGAAGCAGTTACCTGCAAAGGAGTTCCCATCAGACAGTCAGCTGATTTCTCAAAAGAGACCTTGCAGGCAAGAAGGGGCTGGAAAGAAGTATTCCAAGTCATGAAAGTCAAGGACCTACATCCAAGATTACTCTATCCAGCGAAGCTTTCGTTTAGAATGGAAGGGCAGATAAAGTGCTTCTCAGGTAAGGTAAAGTTAAAGGAGTTCATCATCACCAAGCCCTTATTATATGATATGTTAAAGGGACTTATCTAAGAAAAAGAAGATAAAAAACATGTATAGTAAAATGACAGCAAACTCACAATTATTAACAACCACACCTAAAACAAAAGCAAAAGCAAACTAAGCAAACACCTAGAACAGGAACAGAACCACAGAAATGGAGATCACATGGAAGGTTAGCAACAGGGGAGTGGGAGGAAGAGAGAGGGGGGAAAAGGTTCAGAGAATAATTAGCATAGATGGTAGGTAGAAAATAGACAGGGGGAGGGCAAGAATAGTGTGGGGAAAGTAGAAGCTAAAGAACTTATGACACGTGGACATGAACTAAAAGGGGGAATGTGGGTGGGAGAGGGTGTGCAGGGCGGAGAGGAATGAAGGGGGAAAATGGGACAACTGTAATAGCATAATGAATAAAATATATTTTAAAAAAGAAAAAATGAAAAATTTTTACATAACAAAAAAGCCTAGGAATGAGCTGGATGTAATATGAAGTTATTTTTCATTCCTAATATTATAAGGAATGTTGCAGTAAACATCTTTTATGCATGAAGGAAAAAGAAAGAAAATTTTCGGTTGATTTTAATGTGGAGCCAGGTTTTAGAATAACAGTCTTATACATAGTATATATGTAAACATTTAGCAGGGGTGTCAAACTCATTTTCACTGGGGGCCCCATCAGCCTTGCAGTTGCCTTCAAAGGGCCAAATGTAATTTCAGCTCCTTAACAGTTAAGGAGTAGTTACATCTATACAGTCCTAAAATTATTTTGGCCCTTTGAAGGCGACCACGAGGCTAATGTGGCCCCCGGTGAAAATGAGTTTGACACCACTTATGTAAGGAGAAGTCTTTATATTTTTAGGGGGTAAGTATTCTGAGTATCCCAGAGTGTGTTGTTTTCCTGTTTGTTCTGTTGCGCTTCCTTTGAACAAGCCATTTTATGGTTTAAAACATTAGGGAATATAAATTAAAATAAAACCTCCCTTTAGTTTTTAAATTATAAGTCACCCATGGTTCCCCGGCTGATGTGGCTCAGTGGATTGAGCACCAGCCTGCAAACCAAAGGGTCACTGGTTCAATTCCCAGTCAGGGCACATGCCTGGAGTGGGCAAGAGACAACCACACATTGATGTTTCTCTCCCTCTCTCCCTCTTTTCCCCCTTGTCTAAAAGTAAATGAATAAAATCCTTAAAATTAAAAAAAAAAAAGTCATCCATGGTGATCATGTCACTTTTAAAATTCTTCATTTTTATCTTTCAAGTGCAAGCTATTTAGAGGACAGTATGGGGAAATAATGATTGATAATTAAATATAAAATGAGCAATCCTAGAAATCTGGAAATTTCTCAGTTTTAACATGGAATCATGTACCAGTTTTTAATCTTTTTTTTCTTTAAGTTTCTTCGGGATTGAATGAAAACCTCACTGTAAATGAAGGAGGCTGAATGAAAAGTCTATAAAACCCTCCTCACAGATCAGTGCAGGTGAGGACCAGTGGAACTCTATTTCACCCTCTTCTGCAGGCAAGAGGAAAACTGAGCCATCTGCTTGGGGTCAAGACACTGGAGATGCTAATGCGAATGGAAAAGACTGGGGAAGGAGTTGGAGTGACCGTTCAATATTGTCTGGCATTGGTAAGAAATGTTAGAAGTTTTTAAATTCATTTAAAATTGATTATCTAGTACATTGCAAATTTTTCGGGAATGAAAAAAGATCCATCAGTAAAAAATTAGTAATGTCATACAGAAATAGTAATAATTAACTCATTTCAAGTCCCTCATATGGAGCAAAGTAAATAATAGCATTTATTATTTGCTCTTATCTTGGTTATTTTATATACTTTATCACATTTGGTTACCTATGTAACTAGCAAGTATAATTATATTTTTAGTAATGTAATAACTGTAATATGTGAGCAGTCTTTGTGATTAATTTCAGTAGTTTATTCAGTTTAAATAAAAATAGTAAATGGGAGTACAGTTTATAGTATCCATTTATGCACTATTTTACTGTTTGTAAAATGCCTATTTGTAATTAATTTTTCCCTGGGTCTTAAAGATAAAGATGAGTAGTTGAGGAGTTTTTTTGTTGTTGAGAGCTATCAAGTGAAAAGCACCTTAATTTCAGGTGTGTGTATGTATTTTATAGAAAAGAAATCCATGTTTAATGTGGAAAGAGGCAGAAAAAGAAGGAAAAATGCACCGTTACTATACCACCTGGGGCCAACGACTGGTTTTTGTTGTTGTTGTTTTATTTCTTTATGGTCTTTTTTTCCCTCCTGTGTACAATTTTAGGGGTTTTTTTTACATAATCCAAATCAGATATGTATGTTTATGTTCCCTCTTCCCACTTAATATTGTAACATAAACATTCTCCTTACTTCTTATTCATTTATTTTAGAGGGAGAGAGAAACACTGATTTCTTGCTCCACTGATGTATGCATTCGTTGGCTGACTCTTGTGCGTGCCCTGACTGGGACCAAACCCGCAACCTTGGCATGTGGGGACGTTGCTCTAACCAACTGAGCTACCCAGTCAGGGCCTCATTTTCCTTACTTTTGGTAAATGTTATTATTTAATGTCCCTGTAATATATTGTATAAGCATAGTATAAATTACTATTTCCATGTTATCAGAGAAATAATTTGTCCTTTTTTTAGCCACTATAAATAACATTGCATTGAGTATATTTGGGGTGGCATGAAGATTCACAAGACTCTTCAGGATAGATTCCTGTGAGTGATATTGGGTTAAAGGAAATATGACTGTTTACTTAGAAAAATGTATTTTCTAAGAGTTTTAATTTATTTATCAGCATCAGTATGAGTGCCATTTGTCACATGCTAAGGTTGAGTACTCTCATTTTTTTAAATCATTTATTTATTTATTTACTTACTTACTTATTCTTAGAATGGAGAGAAAGAGAAGGAGAGAAACATCAATGTGTGGTTGCCTTTCCTGCATCCCCTACTTGGGGACCTGGCCCACAACCCGGGCATGTGCCCTGACTGGGAATCGAACTGCAACCCTTTCGTTTGTAGGCCTGCACTCAATCTACTGAGCCACACTAGCCAGGGCAAAAAAATCTTTCTTAATTAATAAGCAAAAACTGCATAAATGGTTTTGGTTAAGTTTTTAAAATTACTAATGAAATTGAATATCTTTCACAACTTTCTTGATCATGTCTATATCTTTTATGAATTATCTATTTATGTTCTTTGCCCATTTATTTAATGGCTTCTTAGTGTTCTTTTAATTAAGTTGTAATTCCTGTGCATCAAAGATATATTTTTTTCTGTCATGCTTGCTGCAGATAATTTTTGTTCATATATTTATTTTAGTTTAAGTAGAAAAGTTTCTTCCTATTTTATTTGCTCTTTCCATCACTTTTAAGCTTAGAATGACTCTTGCTAATATCCCCAAGAAGCAAACTTTAGATCATTTACTAATACTTTTAAGCTTGTTCTTCCCTCCTTCCCTTGCAATGTCCAAAAATTATGTAAAAATACCAAAATTTGGAAGAAGAGACAATCCCTAAATTCCCAGCCTCATTTCAGCAGTGAAGAAAGCATGAACTTCTGTGCTGAAAAGCATCTTCTCACATTTAATAAAAAAAAAATACTCAAATTTTATCCAGTAAAATCATGTTAAGAACTGTGACCTTTTGAAATACTTGCAACTTAACTTATAAAAGATATGTAGCATTTTCATAATTAGGACATAAAGAAGATGGTACTTGTTTAATGTAGCTACAGATAAAATTAAGAAACAGATTAGAGTTCCAGCCTAGATGGATTAGGGCCTTTGTTGAAATTCAAAGGGAACTATAAAATTGGATTTCCTGTGAGTCACCAAGAAGAGTCAGGTGTGACTGGCATCATAGATATATACTTTCCTTAAAATATCCATATATGAATAAGAAATCTCTTGGAAATATTGCAAAGATAGTATGGTGTAGTAGAGTGAACATGGACTAGTTCAAATAGATCAATTTGGTATGAATCCCTATTCTTCCACATGCTAGCTTTTATGGAAATTAGGCTAGTTATTTAACTTCCTGTATGACCCTCATATTTAAGTACTTATGAGGATTGGCTAAAAGAATGTCAAGTACCAAGTTCAGTGTCTGGCCCAAAGTTGTAGCTTAATTATGGTAGATAATAAGGTAGTTTGTGATGGTAGAAAGAGCATACTAGGCTTTAGAAAACAGCCTAAGTTCCAGTCTTGGCTCAGCTGATTTCTAGCTGCCAGCAAGTTACTTAACTACTCTGAAACTTTGCCTAGCAGGGTTGCCCTAAGGATTAAGAGTGGTTGGTGTAGAGAGCCCAGGCAGTACATAGTAGGCATTCAATAAATAGTAACTATTGCTATATTAAGAGGTTCCAATTTCTAAGGTTATATATACAATACTGTTATCATAGTTTTAAATCTTACATATCTTTCATGTTTCATTGCAAATTAAAGGTTCCAAGTGATGTTCTTTATTTTAACAGCTGCTTGGTCTAGTGCGGATAGGGGAATGAATACCTCTGAACAGAAATCTGCTTCTTTTGCATCTCTCACACTTAACTCTGCTGTTCCTGGTGTGTGAAAACAGTCTTTCATTTAGTTAACAAAAAAAAAATTGTTTAAATTAATTTAAGCTCTTGCTATTTGAAAAAATAATCAGTGTCAAGTACTGCTGTCACATAAATAATAGATATATAATATAAAATGTCAGAGGCCTTAGTAAAAGGAGAAGAAAGACCTAAATTCTTAATCTGCAAGTGACTTAGTTCCTTTCTGTAGTAGAGATAAGAAGATTCTGTGGCCTGACATAATGAAGTGCTTTGGCACACAGACAAGAACAAATGGAAGGCCTTCTTTTCACGGTGAAGATACGCTACTGTTACTAGCGTGCTCCTACCTACCATACGCCAACTTGCAATTTGGCATTTTTTTGCTATTTGCCCTTATTCATTGTAAGTTTATTGCAAAGCCTTTCAGGTTATATCAACCTTCACATAATAACTCTACTTTGGGTATATGTTGATTAGAAAGTATGTTATTAATTTATTACTAATAAACTTCTATAAATTTGGCATAACTTAAACAGATATGCCTTTAAAAATTACACAGAAGCTATATGTACTTAAAATTACTACTTAAACACAGGAGATGTTCAGTTTGTAATGTTTGGTTGATGATGGAATTCATGGCCCCAATGTACTAATCATGTAGTTCCACAGTGTGTGAGTGAAGTCACTATTCTAGAACAGGGGTCAGCAAACTTTTTCTGTAAAGGGCCCAATAATAGTTGAAGCTTTGTCAGCCATACTACCTCTGTTCCAACTACTTAATTCTGCCATTGTAACATGAAAGCAGCCAGAAATGATACCTAAACAGAGGAGTGTATCTGGTTTGAAATATTATTCTTATGATTTTTTTCAACCATTTAAAAATGTGATGCTATTCTTAGTTCATGCGATATACACAGAAGGAATGGCTGGATTTGGTCTATGAGTCATAATTTGTCAATCCTTGGTCTCATAGGCCACATTTCACTTCCAAAGGTTGAAGTTAATTGCTTTCTTCATTTGGTGACTTTGTACAACACGGATGTTGCTAAAGAAATAGCAACAGTGTTACCGTAGTGCCTCTAAGCAGTTAATGTGCTAATTATATATGAATTTTATAGTGTTACTCTGTTAAAATTTACCTAAAAATATGTATGTAACTATTTAGTGGAATGCTAGCAAAATCAGCTGTAACAGTGTGACAGTTTGTTAGGTAAGAACTCTGCTCAGAGGAAGTGGTTGTGCCTTTTATACTAACAGGTATTTTTTTTAACCATTTTTATATCAATGTATCTGAATCCAAAGTGAATATCAAAGTCACCTAAAGATTCTCAGACATACAGAAATTCTTTTTCAGAAGGACTGGGGTATATACAGGGTCTGGCAGAAGTTAACACCTACTTGAGTGTGGTTGGTAGAATATTAATATAGGTATAATAATTTATAGTTTTAATTTGAACAAATTACCTAAAATGCCATATAGTGTATTTGAGTGTCATATTGTTATGTTACAGAATTACACGCTTATGATTTTGTAATAAAAAGGGGGTGTTATTTGTGCCAGACCCTGTATATCCTTGATGAAGAACATTTGCATTCTGAAATGAATTTATGGCCATACAACAAGGATTTTTGACCTGGCACCCATGAATTTGTATGTCCCCAAAACTATATGAAATTTGTGTGCAAGTTCCGGACAGTTGTCTGCCACAGCTTTTATCAGATTCCTAAAGGACTGTGTGCTCCCCCTCACCTATACTTCATTACCCCAGCCAAAAAAGGTAAAAACAGGAACAATTTAGAAGATAATCCAACTGATCCTTGAAAAATGCAAGAGTTAGGGACACTGACCCCCACACAGTTGAAAATTTGCATGTAACTTTTGACTCCCCCAAAACGTGCCTACTAATTAGCCTACTTTTGACTGGAAGCCTTACTGATAATGTAAACAGTCTGTTAACACATTGTATGTTACATGTATTATATACTGTATTCTTCAGTAAAGTAAGTTAAGAATACCATAAGGTTGAGAAAGTATTTACAAAATATTTATTGGAAAAAAATTATGAATAATTGGACCCATGCCATTCAGACCCCTGTCTTTCGAGAGTAACTGTGTTCTCCTATTATGGTAAATGCACCTGAGTTTAACTTAGTCTCTAAACTTTCAGCATAACTCGCTTATCTCTGGCTTCTCACTGCCTCAACTCTCTGGAATAGTCATCTATATCCTTCTTCAACTTTTTCTTAGGCATACATTTCTAGCAAACTCATTTTCTAGTTCTATCCCTCCAAGGGTATAGGCTACCTTGGAACATCCAGGATTTCTTTTGTGCTTCATTATTTTTTTTAATTAAATTTTATTTTAATTGTTGTTCTTATACAGTTTTCTGTTTTCTACTCCCATCCCGTCCCTCCGCCCC
>PVKU01009681.1:0-60147 GCA_004027475.1 Anoura caudifer
CCATCATTCCCCTCCACCCTGCACACCCCCTCCCACCCACATTCCCCTTTAGTTCATGTCCATGTGTCATAGTTCTTTAGCTTCTACATTTCCCACACTATTCTTGCCTTCCCCCTGTCTATTTTCTACCCACCGTCTATGCTACTTATTCTCTGTACCTTTTCCCCCTCTCTCCTCCTCCCACTCCCCCGCTGCTGACCCTCCATGTGATCTCCATTTCTGTGTTTCTGTTCCTGTTCTAATTGTTTGCTTAGTTTGCTTTTGTTTTAGGTGTGGTTGTTAATACCTGTGAGTTTGCTGTCTTTTTACTGTCCTATTTTTTATCTTCTTTTTCTTAGATAAGTCCCTTTAACATTTAATATAATAAGGGCTTAGTGATGATGAACTCCTCCTTTAACTTGACCTTATCTGAGAAGCACTTTAACTGCCCTTCCATTCTAAATGACAGCTTTGCTGGATAGAGCAATCTTGGATGTAGGTCCTTGACTTTCATGACTTGAAATACCTCTTTCCAGCCCTTCCTTCTTGCCTGTAAGGTCTCTTGAGAAATCAGTTGACGGTCTGATGGGAACTCCTCTGTAAGTGACTATGCCCTTATCCATTGCTGCTTCTAGAATTCTCTCCTTCATTTTAATCTTGGCTAATGTAATTATGATGTGCCTTGGTGTATTCCTCCTTGGGTCCAACTTCTTTGGGACTCTCTGAGCTTCCTGGACTTCCTGGAAGTCTATTTCCTTTGCCAGATTGGGGAAGTTCTCCTTTATTATTTGTTGAAATAAGATTTCCACTTGTTGCTCTTCCTCTTCCCCTTCTGGTACCCCTATAATTCAGATGTTGGGACATTTAAAGATGTCCTGGAGGCTCCTAAGCCTCTCCTCATTTTTTTGAATTCTTGTTTCTTCATTCTTTTCTAATTGGATGTTTCTTTCTTCTTTCTGGTCCACTCCATTGATTTGAGTCCCAGTTTTCCTCCCATCACTATTGGTTCCCTGTGCGTTTTTCTTCATTTCACTTATTGTAGCCTTCATTTGTTCATATAATTTGTGAACAAAATCAAACAATTCTGTGAGCATCATGATCACCAGGGCTTTGAACTGTGCATCTGATAGGTTGGCTACCTTTTCGTCGCTTAGATGAATTGGCTCTGGGGCTTTGACTTGTTCTCTGGTTTGAGCCATTTTTGTTTTCACTTGGGAGGGGGAGTTTGTTTGGTTGTTTTTTTTTTTGTTTTTTTTTTTTTGGTCTAGTCATGGCTGTTACATATTGAGGGGTGGAGCCTTAGGTGTTCCCCAGGCTGGGGCAGCCCAGTCGCTGGGTAGTGACGCTGTATGTGGGGGCGGGGTCCTAGAGAGAACAATGGTGCTTGCTCTGCTCTCTCTCAGATTCCAGGCCCTTCCGCTGCTTCCCCTTCACCTGGATTATCTGCGCACAAATATGGGACCACCTGGTCAGCCAGCCGCCTTGCTCGGCCTCACTGGGTCTGCACACTTGCCACCCCATGCCCAGGGTCCACTAGCCACCGCCTGTGCACCTGGGATCTGTCAGCCACTGCTACCTGAGAGCCCGGTCTGCACCTCCACTTTTTCCTGCTGTGACTCCACCCCTCTTACCAGTTTGGATGAATGGTTGTTGGACTTCCGTACTGTTCAATTTTCTATCAGTTCTGTTGTTTTCTTGTTTCTAAATCTTTGTTGTCCTTAATTTTGGTTGTGAGAGGAGGCACAGTGTGTCCACGTATGCCTCCATCTTGGCCGGAAGTCCTCTAACACTTTGAGACTGGCTCCTTTCACTCAGCATAATGTCTTTGAGATTCATCCTAGTTATTGTATCATAGTTCGTTCCCTTTTATTGCTGAGTAGTTTGTTCCTTTGTATGACAGGACCACAATTAGTTTATCTATATGCCCAGTGAAGGACATTTGGGTTGTTTCAGTTTAGGGTAATTATGAATGGAACTGCTCTAAACATTCATGTACAAGTTTTTGTATGGACGAAACTTTTAATTTCTCTAGGTTAAGTATCCAGAAGGTGAATGGCTGAGTCATATGGTAATTGTATGTTTAACTCTTTAAAATAACTTCACCCTGTTTGCCAGAGTGGTTGTACCATTCTGCATTCCTTCCAGCAATATACAAGAGGTTCAGTTGCTCCACACTGTCATCAGCACTTGGTGCTGTTAGTATTTTTATTTTAGCCATTCTGATAGGTGTATAATGGTCTGGAAGCCATTCCTGATGCCTTCTTGTGGAGGGGCTCTGCCCATAGAGCCCCATCCCTCTGTCACAGATGAGAATAAAACTACCAAGACATGATCTGCTTGGGGAAGAGAGGTGGTGGATCTCTCAAAGGAGAAGGACCTAGAGCCTTTTCCTCAATGGGCTTTTATTGGGTCATTTTGCATAGGAATACAGGTTCATTAATCATTATCAGGCAGAAAGGATCAAGCAATAGATAACGTACAAAGAACTCTGAGGGCCTATTTTGAGTCAGGGTCAGATAGCTAAAGAGCAATAAAACTTTGAGGAACAAACTCACTTCTTGCTTGGAACCTTATCATTTAAATGAGAGCACTCTTAGCAAATCAGGTTTCACAGGACTTTACAAATTCTTTCTTATGCCCAATCACCTAGGGAGCCGCTCTGGCCAGCACAGGGCTGCACTGCCATCTGCCATTGTTTCAGGCTTAAGTGGATTAGAGCCAGGAAGCAAGAGATAAAGAAGATATCTCACAGACAGAACTGGGGACTCAGGCTGTGTCAGAATAGCTGGGGGTCGAGGGTCCATCACCCCCTGTTTGCTGCAGCCTCCCGAGTCTTTCCATAAGGGCCTTCCAAGTAGTCATGCCTGGCTTAGGTTGCCCCTCCCTTGAGGGGTCTAACCCATCATTGGCTAACTGACTAAGCACTGAGGGCCGGATATGGATGAAGCAGAAGTGGCGTTCCTGCCAGGGAGATAAGCTTTGTCTCCTTAGTGGCTCAGGTCCTCATAACAGAACAGACCCAGATGAAACAGGTCCCCTGAGCTCTTACTCAGCCTAGCCATGGGGTGGGGGTTAAAGCTCCTGAAACCAGGCAGAACGGTTCCCAACACCATCTCCTTACTACCCACATTCAACTCACCATCAAGTCCTACTTCTTCCATCTCCAGTATATCTTATATAAATCTGTTTTTCTCCAACTCCATGGCAACCATTATTCCTCCCCTGAACTATTGCAAAACCTGGCTTTTCTTTTTGTCCTCACCCTTATTAGTTTACCCCACAGCCAGAGGAAGCTTTGAAGAACATAACTTGGATAACGTTATTGCCCTGAATAAAACATTTTGTGGCATCTTATTCCTATCTCTCTTCATGGTCTATCAGGCCCTGTGCCATCTGGCCCTGCCTCTCTCTCCAAGATCCTCTGGGGCCACACCACCTTCACTGACACCACTCTGCTGTCCTGGCCTCGAGCAGCCAGGCTCTCAGCCTCTGCATGCACTGTTTCCTCCACACTTCAACTGGCTGGCTCACCCACTTCTTTCAGCTTTTCTCTCCAATGTCACTTTAAAATATATTTTTTTATTTTATATTTTAGTTTCAGAAGTGCACCATAGTGATTAGACATTTATATAACTTATAAAGTGATCACCTTTTCAAACATCACTCTTTAGACACAGTTTCTCTAAAGGTATTATCTTACATTGTGCTATGACAGTTAGATTTACATATTTGTTCATTTGTTTAGTATGTGATTCCTCCCTCTAGACTGGGAAGCTCTTGACAGCAGTCACCATGTCTGTTTTATTCATTGCTGTCTACCCAGGTGCCTCAGATTGTACATAAAACAGAGTAGGCATTTGATATTTGATAAACAAATGATTCAGTAATAAAAGGTACCCTTGATTTTCCACTATTACAATACATGCTACGGAAGCATCTTTTTGTATAAATGCCTGTGCACTTGCACATGTCCTAAAAGTGGTACTGCTGTATTAAATGGTACATACAGTTGACTTTTTTATAGATACTGACAAATTACTTTCCTCAACTAAATTAACCATCTCACCTCTAACAGCCTGTAAGAAGTCCTATAATCCTGCCAGCAAGGGAAAATATATTCTAATTTTTAAAAATGTTTATATTTAAAATTTAGGATCTCAGTGTATTAGTCAGGGTTCTCCAGAAAAACAGAACCAATAAGATGTGTATACACATAGAAATAGACTCGTGCCCTGGCCAGTGTGGCTTAGTTGGTTGAGCATCATCCCACAAACCAAAAGGTCATAGATTTGATTCCCAGTTAGGGCACATGCCTGGGTTGCAGTTTCTGTCCTTGCTCGGTCCATGTACAAAGGCAGCCAACTGATGTTTCTCTCTCATACCTGATGTTTCTCTCCTCTTTCTCCTTCCGTTTCCCTCTCTCTAAAATCAGTAAGCATGTCCTCAGGTGAAGATTAAAAAAGAAGAAGAAGAAGAAAGACTTGTGTAAGGAATTGGCTCACATGATTGTGGTGGTTTGATGCATCCAAAATTTGATGAAGGAAGCCAGCAGGCTCAAGACTTGAAAGTGTTGTAGTTCAAGTTCAAAGGCAGTCTGCTGACAAACTCAGAAGAGCCACTGTTGCAGACAAAGTCTGAAAACAGTCTGCTGGGGAGGAGTTCCCTCTTGCTCAGGGATGTCAGCCTTTTGTGCTATTCAGGTTTAAACTGATTGGAAGAGACCCACACACGCTATGGAGGGAAATCTGCACTCAAAGTCTACTAATTCAAATGTAAATCTCATCCAAAAACATCCTCACAGAAATATCTAGAGTAATATTTGACCAAATATTTGGACACCATGGCTCAAACAAGTTGACATAAAATTAACCAGGCATTCAGTATTATTTTAACTTTAATTTTTTAGATAAAAAGTGAGGTAGAAAATATTTGCATATTATGTACAGTCATTTATGTTTCTTCCTATCTTTGCCTCTTTCTTATTTGATTTGCTGGAGTTCTTTGAATATATAAATACTTTATCAGTTATATTTGTAAAAAGAGTCATCTTTTACTTTGTTAATATTTTTTCATAACATATTTTTATATGCTCAAAATTGTCATTTCTTTGATGACTTCTACATTTATGTCATGCTAGAAAAGAAGCCTTACTTATGAGACTTAAAAGTAATCATATGGTATTTATCAACCCCTATTGTTTTAAAAAAACATATTTAATCTATAATATACCTGGATTTTACTTTTATTATTTATTCAATTGCAACTTTTCGAATGAAGAGGCAACTATCCCAACATTATTTATTGAAGAATCCATCCTTTTCTACACTGGTTGAAATGGACTTGGATCATTTCATTGGATCATTTGAGGAAAGAATCTGCAAAATATAATCTACAAACCAGATATCATCATTTTACCCATCTTATTAGCAAAAGTGCTAAAACTTGAAAATATCCAGTGTTGGAGAATGTGCATGGAAATGGTACTTTCATGGTAGGACTGTAAATTACTGAGCATTTTCAGAAAGGTAATATGGAAATATCTATCAAACATTTTAAAGTGCACCTCTTTGACCCAGCAATTATACTAATTACATATGTAAAAATCCATCTAACTAAAATACTCACATGTAGATGGATAGATAGATAAATAGATAGACAGATAGAGAGAGAGATAGTCATTGAAGCAGTGTTTATTATAGCAAAAGAACTGGGAACTATGAAAATGGACCCTACGCAGTTGCATAAATTATAACATCATCCTAAAATAAAATACCATTAGAAAAAATACAGTAGATACGTATATTCTGACATGGAAAGATCATCCAAGTAAAAAATAAAGTTTTAAAACAACATATATATAGTATGAGTCCATTTATTTTTGAAAACTATACATTTATAGTGTGCATATATGGGTATAAACAATAGAGAGATTGCCCCTGGGAAGGGAGAAGTAAAGTGGTATTTCTCAGTTTACTTCTGGGTTGTTGTATTATAATAGAGATATGTTCATGCATTATTACACACTTTTTAAAAATTAAAGCCCTAATAATGGAAAAACATTTACCACCTTGATTCCAACCAGCTAGAAGAGAGGGCACAGAAATTCAAATTGTCTGAAAAATCAGAGGGACGCTGTAAGGTTAGCTGAGATAATGAGGGTAATTCATTTAACACAGTCAGGCCTCCAAGTGCCCACCCCTCAAACCTCAGGCACTGAAAACAGGAAGAGTGTCTTTTCTGAGAAAAATGAGGGTGGCCTCATTGGGAGATGGAAGAATGTGAGCAGGACACGCCACCAGGCAATGGCCAACAGGGCGAGTACCCAGGAGATGTGTGGGAGGGGTTCATTAGTGTAGGGCCAGCATATGCTTTTGGACAATGCCATTTTTCTCACTAAGATCAAAACATACCCTAAAGGGTGACTATCAGGATAATCACACCCAGTCAGAGCCCTGTCTGACCAGTCTCCTGTGAGCCAGTCTCAAGGAATCATCAGCAATGAGTTCAAAACGTAAAAATGTAATCAGACTTCTGGCACTGCTCCATCAGTCTCTCTCCAGACTGATCCCAGACACCCCCAAGAGCAGACACAGGATTATCCCCAAAGTAGCAGGCTCCTGTGGACCCTTGAGACACAAGACAATAACTTTTGAGGTACAGTGCCATACGCTTTTAGGAGGAAACTCCTACCATAACAGTTAAAGAAAGAAATTTTAAAATGTTAACTTAGAAAAAAATACAGCACAGAGCCAAGGCTGTCCCTGTAGCAACAAGAGTCTGGCTCATAAGCTTTCTTCTGTGAGGGAGAAGAGGTGAAGTTATAACTGGTGCACTAGGGATTGCTAGAAATTGGTCTTCCTGAAGGCCAGCCTCACACGTGAGAGCATCATTCCTTGGCACAGTGTGGCTGACACAGATGGAGACCATGGCACTGGCCTGTGAGATAAGCAAATAGCAGAGCTGGTGGTGTGCTTTGCAATTTGGCAAAGATTTCCCCCGTACATGATCTCTTTAACTTGTAAAATAAATTTGAGGGGTTGGCATCATTCTGCTGTCTTTACAGATGACATCACTGAGGATAATATCTGTGAAATGAACACAGGGTATAAAAAGGGGACCTTTGTTGTTTTAGCTTCAGCCATGAACAATCAACAGATACCAAGCACCACCACGGCCCAACCTAATGCGGGGTGTTAGACCATCCATGAAGTCCCTGAAAACTAGTTCTGTCAGCACACGCTCAAGGTGCCCTCTAGGCCACATACAAGGAACTGGGAAGCAGAGGAGGCAGACATTGAGGACTGTTCTGGAGATTTGTGAGTGCTGTGTTCTAACCCCAGTGGGAAAGCGAGGAGAGCTTCCCACTCACCGGTATGATGCACAGTAGTCCTGTTGGGTGGCTCAGTTGTTTGGAGCATCGTCCAACACACCAAAAAGCATTGCAGGTTTGATTCCTGGTCAGGGCACATACCAAAGTTGTGCTTCAAAGCTTGGCCAGGGTGAATACAGAAGGCAATTGATCTCTCTCTCTCTCTCCCTCTCTTAATCCCTTCCTCTCTTTCTCTAAAATCAATAAACATAACCTTGGGTGAGGATTTCTAAAAAAAGATGCACAATAGAAAAACTCTAAGACAGCAGCTTGGAGGGCTTGACATGGCCGTGAAGTTTAGAGGACAGAGGGCTGATGCCAGATGCTTGCTGGGAGAAATCAAAACATGGCTCACTCGGCCTAGCAGAGAGTGAGCTGCTGGTCCACCAATAATGGGGCAAAGGTGCATGGCTTCCTTGGACCAAATAAGGGCCCTTTGCTGAGGAGCCAGCCTAGAGTCATTTTATAAATGATACTGCCCCAAGGGTCAGCCTAGAGAAGTAATGCTGTACCAGGCCAGCTAGACATTTGCCAGCCCTTAGACCTATTCTCTGTCCATAGGGCAGGGCCCTAGGTGGATTCAAAGTAAAAGCTAAGGAGTGAGAGAGGAGAGGAGACAAGATAGAGCCAAGAAAGAGGAATCCCAGTGGCTGGCCTCCTCTGGGCTGCAAGCCCAAGACATTGCAGAGCTGGAAGGGACAAGTGCCACTGGAATAGGATTGGGAATTTTGGTATAACACTGGCCAGGAGCTGTGTGATTATTAAACTGGACTGGACTTTTTTAATCATCTAAGAGCACCCGAAGAAGCCATACACCCAAGGAGCCAAGCAAGTTGCAGAAAGGACTGTAGGGGAAAAATAAACTTAGGGTTTGCTTGAATCTTGCCAAGTTCAGCTCATCAATAGCATGATTATATTCTATTCTAGATGGCCTCAGGGGGCAGTCATTTGCCTCTTTGGCTTTTAGCATCTCAATAACATCCAGGGCAGGTCTTGGGCTCTTGAATGACCAGATATATAAGGGACTGCTGCCCAAGAGGGTCAGAGCATGGCAGCACTGGACCATTTGCCCACAACAGGGTCTGGTATGGTGCTGGCCCGGACGGGATCTGGTCCACACCTCACAATTACTCTTCAGGCATGATCACCAGATGGGGTTAAATATACAGTCACAGAAAAACCTTGACAGGACCCAACTTTAAACCTGTGGCTCATTTCTGACTTTATATTTCAACAAATTCTGTCAAGAACAAGCAAATAAAATCCTAAAACTATTTTGGAACAGAACAATTATGTTTCTTATTTTATTTGAGAATGCTGTTCTTCTATTATAATCCCATTTTGGCATTTCATCACTTTTTTTTTCCAAACACTGGGAACCTCAAAAAATGGGAGTGGTGTAGCTTGTCCTGACCTCTGAGAGGCTCTGCTCTAAGGACATTGGTCATCCTTTGGTTGCCTAGCATCCAAACCCTTTCCCATGTTTAGGGAACTGCCTAAGTATGAATTCTGAGTCATAGTGGGAAGCAGAGCCCCACTCCCGCTAGGGAAGCTGATAATACTAGGACTTTGTTTTCCGTGAATCCTCCCTGTATTTAGGCAATCAGATGCACCTGCCCAAATTCTAAATCTGAAGCTACAAAAATGGTACATGAAGGCAGGGCAGTGAAGAATTAATTTAGGTGGTGGTAACAGTAGTGCAAATAAAATGTGGCTCTACAGCCCATTGTTCAGTGTTTGTATGTTTGGGAGGGAGGGGCTCCCATGTCCGCATTGGAATGGGTCAGTGGCATGACTTTCATGTGGTCCTGACTGCAGTTTCCTTTATTCTCCAAGCCTAGTTAGTTCACCAGCCTTCCTGGCAAATCTCTGAGTCATCTAACATTTTTATCATACAACTTTTAAATTAGCCAGAGTTGGCCTCCATTGCTGCAATTAAGATCCCTCACGATGATTGAGATGTAAGAAAACCTGCATTCTAATGAGAGATTCTCAACACATTAGTGATGTCTTTGCTGCATTAAAACAGCAAAGAGACATTGTTTAATATCCATTCAGCTGGCAAAGACCCGGAAGCTGGACAATGCTAAGTATGGGTTGGAGCGTGGCTCATTTTTCCAATGGCTACAAGGCTGCTCTTTTTCTGTTTTCCGTCTATTTTAGTCTATCCGCTCTCCCATCTGGGGTTGCCCGACAGAAGAAAAGGTTGTGGCTGAGCTGTGTGGACTGCGCTGCTTGCCAGTTCCATGAACTATCTCACCTTAATTCTAGGTGTTCACTGTGATGAGCATCATAGCTCACAATAAATGTTCAATAACTGTTAGCTATGAATATTTTCCTTGCTTTTAATGTTTTTTTTAGAAAGATTACACACATACATACTCAGAAAAAAACAGCAGTATAAAAGGCTATATGGAGACAAACCACTGCTAACAGTTTCCTGGGTATTCATTTCCCCAATCTACTCCTCACCCAACATCCAGATGGAGCCTTTGGAGATGTGAAGCAGATCGCAGCACACCTCTGCCCATCATACTCCGATGTCACTCTACATCCTGACACAGCCATAAGGCCCCGCATGATCTGGGCCCTGCTGACTGACCTGACCTCATTCCCACGACTCTCCCCTCGCTCCATTCTCTTGTAGGTGCTCTGACCTCCCCAACCTCTTCTGACATGCGGTGGCTCATCTTAGACTTGCTGTGCTGCCTGGATGCCTGCAACAGTCTCACACCTCACACTCTTCTTTCTTGCAGGTCTCTGCTCAAACATCACCTCCTCTGAGAGGTGTTCTAGGGCTGCCTGCACTTTCTGTTCTATACTCTGCTTTTCCAGTCTCTGTCTTCCTTCATCATGCCAGCCTAGCCCCTGGCTTGATGCTTTTTATCTGTTTCTCAATCTATTGCCTGTCTTGCCTAAGGCAGTAGAACATCAGCTCTGTGCAGCAATGCCCTTTCACTCTGATTGCCCAGCACCAGGAAGAGCTGCCCCATGGGGGCTGCTCTGCAAGTACACACTGAGGGAATGTGTGGGTATATATCCCCTTCTCTTACAACTCACTGTCCTTGTACTGCACTTTTTTCATTTAACAATACATCTTGGAATTTGATCTACATTGGTATATATAGAATTGCCTCATTCTTTGTAACAGATGCATAGTATTCTATTGTTGGATGTCCCATAGTTTTTACTTAACAAAAGCCTTTATTGATTAATATAAGTTGTTCCAAGTCTTTTATTATCTCGGAAGAAACAAAAAAGAAAACTCTGTAACAAACATTCTTCTTTGTGAACATGAGAGAGTATATCTATACAATAAACTCATAAAGGTCAACTTGTTGGGACAGATGGCATAGGATTTTTGAAAAGATTTTATTTATTTATTTTTAGAGAGGGGAAAGGAGAGAGAAAGAGAGGGAGAAAAAACACCAATGTATGGTTTCCTCTCACGTGCCCCATACTGGGGACCTGGCCCACAACCTAGGCATGTACCTTGACTAGGAATCCAACCTGCAACCCTTTGTTTCACAGCCTGGCACTCAACCCACTGATACACAGCAGCCAAGGCTAGAATTTTTAATTTTGAAAGATATCAACAAATCATGTCCCCAGAAACATGTCCCCAGTAACAGGGAGAGAGAGTGAGAGGAATAGGAGATGAGGTCAGGGAGTGAGAGGAGCAGGAAGCTGACACAGTGGAACTGTAGGCCATGGCAGGACTGTACCTTTGACAAGATATGAGGAGAAAATGGGATCTTGAGTAATGGATGGATAGGACCTACTTGTGTTCTAAAAGGTCATGCTGGCTGCTGTGTGGAGAACAGATTGAAAGGGCCAACAACAGAAGCAGGTAGACCAGATAGATTACTATGGAAAGCAAGTAAGAGATGGTAATGAGAGCCTAAACAAGAGTGGTAGCAGTATTCCTGCCTGGTGTGGTTCAGTGGGTTCAGTGCCACTCTGCAAACCAAAGAGTTGCTGGTTCAATTCCCAGGCAGAGCACATGCCTGGGCTGCTGGCCAGGTCCCCAGTAGAAGGAGCATGAGAGGCAAACACACACTGATGTTTCTCTCTCTCTCTTCCTTACTTCCCCCCTTTCTGAAAATAAATAAATAAAATATTTATTTTTTAAAAAGAGTGGTAGCAGTAGATAGAGTGAGGAGTGATTGGATTTGTGGTATAGCTTGAAGATTTGCTGATGGAGTAAAATGGCAGAGAAAGAGAAGACATCTCTCAGATTTGGGGCCTGAGCAACTGAAAGGATGGGGAAGCAAAGTCTGTGTCACCTGGGATCCTATTCCTGAGATGCTGGAAGTGATCCTGGAGAGGCAGCAGAGTTGGTGGAGCAGAGGCATCTAGAAAATACAACAGGTAAGGTTTCTTGATCTCAGATTGTCTGCATGGTTTCAAAGGGGTACAGCTGAACCACAAATGAGAGCAGTGACCACCTTGAACTCAGTTCCCTGGTTGGGCCACTGTCCCTCCTTGCTCTTTGCCTGTCCTGTCAGTGTAAGTAGTTATATGTATAGCTGGAATCTATGTTTCCTGTTATCTTGATGTGTTTCCTAGTCATTCCATTTTCAGTGTTCCTATATCTGGTCTTCACCTCATCTGTTGTTGTTGGGTGCTAAAGAGGATAACAGTGGTTCCAAGTTGTCAAGATATCAGAAGGGGACTTCCAGCCAAGATGGAGGCATAGATAGATACACTCTGCCTCCTCCCACAACCAAAAGAAGGAAAACAAATTTGAAAACAAAAAAAACATAACTGCCAGAAAATCAAACTGTATGGAAGTCCAACAACCAAGGAGTTAAAGAAGAAACATTTATCCAGACTGGTAGGAGGGGTGGAGACGGGCAGCCAGGGAAGAGAGGCTTTGTGGGAAGGCAGTGGCTGGAAGACCAAAGTGGGTGAGGCAACAGCTGGTGGACCAAGTGGTCCCACATTTGTATGAGGATAAAATGAGAGGAACAACTGGGGAGCAAGACAGACCGTACAACCCAGGGTTCCAGTGCAGGGAAATAAAGCCTCAAAACCTCTGACTGAAAATATCTGTGGGGGTTGCAATGGTGGGAGAAACTCCCAGCCTCACAGGAGAGTTCATTGGAGAGACCCACAAGGTCCTAGAACATACACAAAACCACCTACCAGTTATCAGCACCAGAAGGGTCCAATTTGCTTGTGGGTTGCAGAGGAAGCTACTAAAGCTGGCAGAGAGTCAAGCAGGCAGCACTGTTTCCTCTCAGACCCCTCCCCCACAAACAACTCCACAACACAGCAACAGGATTGCTCTGCTCTGCCCCTTACTATGAAAAAGGTGCACTGAGACAAAAAAAATATATATATATATATATATATATATATATATATATATGGCCCAAATGAAAGAATACATCAAAGCTCCTGAAACAATACAATTAAGCAGTGAAGAGATAGCCAACCTATCAAAAGCAGAGGTCAAAATACTGGCAATCAGGATGCTCACATAAATGGTTGAGTATGGTCACAAAATAGAGGAAGAAGTGAAGGCTATGCAAAGTGAAATAAAGGAAAACGTACAGGGAACGAACAGTAACAAGAAGGAAACCAGGACTCAAATCAATGGTTTGGGCCAAAAGGAAAAAATAAACATTCAACTGAAACAAAAAACAAGAATTTAAAAAATTGAGGAGAGGCTTAGGAACCTCCGGGACAACTTTAAATGTTCCAACATCTGAATCATAGGGGTGCCAGAAGGAGAAGAGGAAGAGCAAGAAATTGGAAACATTTGAATAACTAATGAAGGAGAACTTCCCCAATCTGGTGAGGGAAATAGACTTCCAGAAAGTCCAGGAAGCTCAGAGAGTCCCAAAGAAGTTGGATCCAAGGAGGAACTCATGAAGGCACATCAGAATTACATTACCCAAGATTAAAGATAAGGAGAGAATCTTAAAAGCAGCAAGAGAAAAGGAGACAGTTACTTACCAAGGAGTTCTCATAAGACTGTCAGCTAATTTCTCAAAAGAAACCTTACAGGGAAGAAGGGGCTGGTAAGAAGTATTTGAAGTCATGAAAGGCAAGGACCTACATCCAAGATTACTCTATCCAACGAAGCCATCATTCAGAATGAATGGAAGGGCAGATAAAGTGCTTCCCAGAGAAGGTCAAGTTAAAGGAGTTCATGATTATCAAGCCCTTATCATATGAAATGTTAAAGGGACTTATGTAAAAAAAAAAAAGAGGATCAAAACTACAAACAGTAAAATGACAACAAACTCACAATTATCAACAACCAAACCTAAAAAAAAAAAAAAAAAAAAAAAAAAAAAAAAAAAAAAAAAAAAAAAAAAAAAAAAAAAAAAAAAAAAAAAAAAAAAAAAAAAAAAAAAAAAAAAACTAAGCAAACTAGAGCAGAACAGGAACAGATTCTCAGAAATGGAGATCACATGGAGGGTTATCAGTGGAGAGGGGAAGAGGGACAGAGGGGGGGGAAAGATACAGAGAATAAGAAGCATAAATGGTAGGTACAAAATAGACAGGGAAAAGTTAAGAATAGTATTGGGAATGGAGAAGCCAAAGAACTTATATGCACAACCCATGGACATGAACTAAGGTGGTGGAATGCTGGTGGGAGGGTGGGTACAAGGCAAAAGGGAGTAAAGGGGAGAAAAAAATGGACAACTGTAACAGTACAATCAATAAAATATGTTAAGAAAAAAAAAGATATCAGAAAGGCTCTAAACCAGAAAGGGGTTGTCAGATTCTGACTGGCTGCTGCAGCTTATCAGGATATATCAAAGGCTAGAAGAGGAAGATAAGATCAACAGATAACATCGTTCCAAGTCAACAAACTCCAGACAAAAGTCAGCTCTCTCAAGCTCATTTCAGTGTCCTCTCCCCACGATCCACTAGCTTGAGCAGCTTGACCTGCCTTCTACACAGCCACACTGGTGTCCTTTCCATTCTTCCAATACAGTAAGCTTTTTTGCACCACAGGGCTTTGGTGCTTTCTGTTCCCTCCACCTGGAATGCTCTTCACATGGCTGGCTCCTTCTCATCAGTTCAAATTTCCTTCGTCAGCTTAGGCCTTTGACATCTCTCTCCAAAAAAAAAAAGCCCATGCCAGTCTCTCTATATTTCCATTTGCTTACTTTCTTCACTTGAACTTACCTGGTGGGTTTATTTACTTGTTTACTATCTGTCTTGTTCACTCATGTGCCCAGAGTAAGGGCTCTGGGCATTTTATAAATGGGAAGCAGAGTGATGGTGAAAGGTGTGGCATTGTGGAGAGGAAGTGCACATGAATAATTAATGCAAATCAACCTGAACTTTGACTTAATTGAATTAGACTTCAGATGTTGCACTGCCTGCTCCCATGATGCAGCTGTATGAGAAGCCAATGCAGCCTTGTGATTCTGCAAAACACCTTAGTCTGAATTCCCCTTTCCGCTCCTGTGACCCTAAGACCGCAGCACCAAGGATGTCCCATTACTGGTAAGCTGACAGAATGAAGATAAAAGAGAGAAGGCAACAAGCATTTGTTGCTTATATCATCAGGTAGCATGCTCTGACAGGTACATTCAACTTTTATCCTTTCACTCCACACAGTTATGTGCCTATTACATGCAAGGGCTTATGTCAAGTATTTTTTAAGGACAAACTTCAAAATAGTTACTTCCAGAAGAGCTGATCTTACCTAGACTCAACACTCAGATCCCATGAGAAGGGGCTCCTGAAGTCCTAGAAATTGTTCATGGCCTTGGAACCTACTAGAAGAAAGGGTTCTCAGCTTTGTTCCTGACCTGGGAATCAGCTCTGCATGGTCATGGATAGTAATGGAGAAAAGAGGCCCTCCCCTAGCGTTTTAAGGTAATTTAGAGCCACCCTATCCAGCAATCTTCGTCTTTCCAGTAAGTTTCTCTTTCTCAATCAAATGCTCACAGTAAAATGGCACAAATTAATTTGGTAGAGAACAAAAGCTTATTATGTTGCTTTCATCTCATATATATCAAATATCAAAACCACTTCCCAAATACCCATTTTAGGCCAGGTGCTGTTTGGGTTAGGCAGG
Source organism: Anoura caudifer (assembly GCA_004027475.1). NCBI lineage: Eukaryota > Metazoa > Chordata > Mammalia > Chiroptera > Phyllostomidae > Anoura > Anoura caudifer. The sequence goes on from PVKU01009681.1 coordinate 15,399, forward strand.
GCCAGGGTGCAGGACTGTAGAGAGACCACTTGAGTACCAAGGTAGAGAATAATGAGTGAGATCATTTTTTCTGGAGAATGTGGGCTGAAGGTCACTCTGATAGGGGACTTAAGAGTTGGAAAAATTTAGTTTAAGGTAAATAGTTATAAGCCTAGCAAGTAATGTATATGTTAAAGCTTTTGTTTCAGAAACTACAGATAAGGACTGTCCTGGCTCCTGGGAAAACAGCTGACCTCCTGGGGCACTGCTGAAGATCACCACCTGGGGACAAGTGGAGGCATCCAGGTCATTGTGTTTCAGGGAGAAACAGATGACCACCTGCCCCTGGGAACAGCTAACTGCCCAGGACAGAAATGTTGCAGTTTCTTCTACCTGACCCTCCCTGAATTTCAAAACCCCTCTCAGCACCTTGTTTATTCCCTGCTATAAACACCGTGGCCTGGAAAGAAAAGGCAAGATGGTCTGTTAGGGTATGAACCCACCATCTTCTCAGATTGCCAGTCATCTGAATAAAGCACCATACAGTTCAATCACTGTCATTGCTTATTGGGTTTGGTAGTGACAGGCAGCCTGAACTCTGGTGTCTTTTCTGGTTTCAACTCTTCCACAGGCAAGAAGAAGAGCCTCTGTTGGCAGGGTCAGGCAGCTGGTGGCAAAACATACACAATCCCTGAGGAGAGACAAAACATCCTCTGTATCCATTATCTTCGTGCATTTGCCCCCAGACACCACCAGGGAACAATGTGGACACTACAAAAATTGATAAGAGAGCAGCAGTGAGAAGTCAGGGGCCTCAAGAGAAAGATGGGGGAGGAATAGGAGAAGAAAGAACAAAGGGAGCAGGATGTGGATGTGTGTGCAAATTGCTTGAAATAATTGTCCATGGAAAGGAAACAGAATAGATTCCTTGGAATGCAGAAGGAGGAAGAAGCCACAAAGAACAGTTACGATCTGGATTCTGGGAGAAATAAGTTTATGGGGACAGAATTTGGAGGATCAAGCCATCTTGTAAAGAGCTCAGCTATTGAGCTTTCCCTTTTTGAACACATGATTCTTCCAAGTATAAAAGCCTGTTATTTGTGAAAGAGAAAAAGGTGATCCAATTGGACAGGGTTCCACTTGCTTCTGAGACCTGATGTATCTGAAAATCTGCCTGCCTCCAGGAAAAGGCAAGGGACCTGATTTTGCTTGTGCTTAGGAAAGAGGCTATTGGGATTATGATCCTAGGAAGAGTTGGGATAGAAGGAATGTAGGTAGATAAACTTAGCAAGAGAGAGACGAGTATGGAGTTTATTCTCGAAGAGGAGAGAGAAGAGGTCATAAAAATGGGAAAGGGGCAAGGACAAGGTAATGGAGCAATGTTTTGGTGAGGGCTGGGTACAGATGAGAGCAGGAGGAAAACAAAAGGTGAGCTCAGTCCTAAATGGGTGGGAATCTCCTTATTCACCCGGTCCTCTATGAGATTCTCTAATGTGGGAATGAGCCACACAGATATTAACCAATCATTTGTTACCAGTGGGGACTTGAAGACCTTAGAACTTTTCCTGTGGGAGCTCCCGGGACATCAAAATTCTTAGGAGACTCGTTCTCTTCCTCTCCCTCTCCCTCTCCCTCTCCCTCTCCCTCTCCCTCTCCCTCTCTCTCTATTGGTGGCATGGAAATGGAGAGGAGTGAAGATGCTAAAGAAGTAATGTGGCTGGAAAGCAAGGAGGTCTTCTTTCTCCATGACACACAGGAAGCAGAACAGGACTCAATTTGAAGGATTACCAATAATCACTTGGTGAAGCAGGGAGAGGAGATGCAATGAAACTGAGAATGGATTCAGCTTGATTTGGGGCTGGGAAGCCCATGGTCAAAGGATTCTGACCCCATCTTTTCTCTCTTCAGGAAGGATGGCCCCAAGTCCTGGATACTTGGGATTTTTCTTTGCCTACACCATATCCTTTCTCACTGATTTCTCTGCCAACCACCTGGACTTTTGTGAGGTGTATCTACCAGCCCCACCCTGCACCTGATACTGGCGGACCTCCTGCGGCTACCGATGCCCTCCAAGATAGTTGAGGCTGCATCTGACTTCCTCTGTTACCTGCATGAGATAGTCTGCACCCTCACTGGCTATGGCTCCTACAACAGCACATGGCTGCTGGCCAGTATTAGCATTGAGTGCTACCTGGGAGTGGCTTTCCCAATACAGTACAAGCCGTTACACCAGCCTGTGTTGAGTGATTTCTGCTCAGGTCTTCTGGACCTTGTCCTTTGGACATGGTAGCATTGTGATTACTGTTCAATAACTTACTAAACAATGTGATGAGTGATGCCAAAGGCTTCCCTGTCTCCTATGAGAACTTGCCACAAGGGCAGCTGGATGAGATACCTCCTGTGAAGATGGAGTTTTTTCTTGTCCTCTTCATCCCCGTGATGGTCACCATTTTCTGCTACTGGCACTTTGTGCATGTTGCACTCTCCTGGGCCCAGCTGGGGCCCTGGAAGTGCTGGAGAGCTGTGGGGCTGGTCACTGTGACCCTTCTCAAGTTCCTGGTCTGTTTGGGGCCCTACAATGTGTCACATGGGGCAGGATTCTTCCACAAGAAAAGTCAAAGCTGGTAGTGTGCACAGTGCTGCTTGGTGCTCTCAATGCTTGTATCAATCCCTTCATTTTCTATTTTTCCTCCTGAGCTGTCCACAAAGCCTTTGATGAAAGGCTACAGAGGCTACAGAACTTGGGTGGATAAGAGTTGGAGAACCAGCTGCAGAGAGAGGAAATAGGAGCTTAAGTATGGCCAATGTCAGCTTCACAGGAGACTAATTTGCCAGCTTGTTACATCCTCGCAGAGGAAGGCTAAAAAAAATGGGAACAGTAAAACAGAACTGGGGGCGAGTTCTGTGCCTAGCTTAAGAAGAGAAGCAAAGAAGAGCATCTCAAATCCAACTCATACATCTGAATGAGTGTTTTTGTTCTTTTCCCCAGATTTTACATTTCCTTATTTATGGCTGGTACTGCTTCATAGTAAGCCACAGGCTCTGTTATCCTACAATATCACAGTCTTGGAATTCTTTATCTTCCCAATTCAGTATCTATAAGATGGTAGCATTCATTTATCTACTACAGAGAGTTTGTTATATCCTTGGCCCTGATTTGGTCAGGAGAGGGATTCTACATGCTGGGTTTTACCATCCAACACAGGCAAGAGTCTGGACAGCCAGACAGAATTCTGCGTGCGAGCCCAACAACCAGCACCCCAATCAAAGCAATCACTGGCTCAGGTCTATAAAATGTACAAGAAAATAAATAGTTCTTAAGTGAAGAGTCAGTGCTGTGTGAAGAATGTCGAGTCAGGATACTTTTTAGTAGTTATGCCCTATTTCCAATCCCCACCATTCTGTATTTGTGCCTTCTTTTCTCCTTGATTCATCTTGCCAGAGGTCTGTTAATTTGTCTTTTTTTAAAAAATGAGATCTTCTCTGGTATTTTTGTTTTCTATTTTATTGTCTAATTTTCCCTTATTGTTTCCTTCCTTCTACTTTATTGAGTCTTTTCAGTTGTTCCTTTTCTAGTTTGATGCTCATTTAATTTTTGCACCTTTGCTAATATATGTATATAAGGCCATAAATTTCCCTACAAGAGCAATTTTAGTGGGATGCTACAAGTTTTGATTTGCAGAATTTTTATTATTTTGAGTTCTAAATTGGCTCTAATTCCCATATAATTTTATCTTTGGCTCTTGAGTTTAGAAATGTTTCCTAGTTTTCCAGCCCATGCATTTTTTCTTGATCCTTTTGTTACTCATTTCTAACTAGACTGCACTGTGGTCAGAGAATATTGTTTGAATGGTACTAGTTCTTTAAAATTTGTTTAAAATTACTTTCTGATTTAGGATATAGTCAATCGAATGTTCCAGGTATGATCAGAATATAGATTCTGCAATTGTTGGGTGCTGTGTTCTCTCTATGTGCCTTAGATTAAACTTCTTAATTTGTGATGCTCAAATATTTATACTTTATTTATTTTGCCTACTTGATCTATCAGTCACATGAGAGATATGTTGCACGCTCTTCTATGATGGTGAATTTGTCTATTTCTCCTTGTACCTCTGTCTTCCTGGTGAATTGAATGTTTCATTATTCCTTTTGCCTTAAAATCCATTTTGAGTGATATTTAATATAGCCACACCAATTTGTTTGTTTTTTTGTTAGTATTTGCCTAGTACATCTTTATCCGTCCTTTTACTTTCAAACTTACTATATCCTTATGTTTTAGGTATGTCTTTCACAAGCAGTATATAGAGTATTTGAATTTTTTTGTAATCTAGTCTGATAATTTGACAGTATTTGTCTTTAATGATATCATTTTACTCTTTTATATTTATATAATAATACTTTTCAATATATTTAAATGTATTTTTTCCATCTTATTTTTAAACACTTCCATCAAAGTATACACACATACTGAAATATACATGCATACCATGCTTGGCCATATAACAATTATGCTGGTCAAATGCATTATCACAGTGAACACAAACATTTAAGTGAAAAAAAAAAGAAACATTTACTGTTTTATTTTGTGATTTGTATTTTCCTCACCTTTTAATTTTTCTTTTTCCCTTTGAGAGTAAGTCATTTTATTTCTTTTCATTTCTCATATTCTCATTTCATTTCTCATTGCTGATTTGGACATTATCTGTCCTGTTTTTATTATTTTAGACATTTAAATATGTTAGGAATTCCTTAGTTTGTTTCTCCCTCCCTTCCTTCCTTCTTCTCTTAAAAACCACACGTTAAGAAAAAAGTGATTCAAAAGACATTCAAGTATGTCATACCTGCAGAGCAGTTTTCCAAGAAGGATCTGAGGACCCTGCTGGGCCCAGAGACCCTTTCAGGGATATATGAAGTCAAAACTATTTTCATAATGACACTAAAATGCTAATTGCTTTTTCACTCTCATTCTCTTATGAGTGAATGTACACTGAAGTTTTTTAGAGGCTGCTTGACCTGTGATATCACGACAGACTGAATTCAGAGCAGATATGAGACTATATATCTGCCTTCTATTGAGCCAGACATTAAAGAGACTTGCAAAAATGTAAAACAATGCCATTCTTCTCAATAGCTTTTGAAAATTTTATTATTTTCATGAAAATATGTTATTTAAATTAACATTATGAATTTACAATTATCATTTTGAAATAAATTAGTATATTTTAAAATTTTTATTTTTATTTCTAATATGATAAATGTCAATGGTTATAACATATATAAACATAGAAAAACTCCTTGGGGTACTCATTAAGTTTTAAGAGTATAAAGGAGCCCTAAGTTCAATAAGTCTGTGAGTTGCCAATCTATTGAAGTGATAAACTGTGCTTATTCTGCTGAACACAGTTGCATATATCGATGCGATATAAAACATTTTGCTACCTATTGTAGAAGCATTTAATGATTCAAAATTTTGAGTTAAACTTCAATGCTGCTTGAACTTTCAGAGATGTGATTTAAAGTCTGTCTGGTAAAATGCAAAGCTTTTTGTTGTGTTAAGTATGAAACATAAAAACTGGACCTATTCCTCCAACAGACAAAGAGTAACAAAACTGGTTTAGATGGATAAGGCATAATTGTGCTGCTCAGGTCAGTACGTTTGTCACTTTACGCTAGTCACTGTTCTTGTTCAAAGTTTCTTTGAACTAGAGTTTTTCTTCTTGCTTTATGGGGCAGGAATATTTCATCTACGTTTAGGTGGTGGTATGTAGATCCAAAATATAGGTAGGATTTCTGATCTTAGAAACTGTATGAACTGGAGGAAGGGGAAGCTCAATACTAATTATATTTGGCCTACATCATCCTGAAAAAAATGTACATTTGATTCTTGTCAGCAAATATTAGAGAAAGTTTGTCAGGGCATGAACAAAATAAAACCAAAGGCATGGATACATAGAACAGACTGACAGACCTCAGGGGAGTGGGGTGTGGGGGAACTGGAACCGATTAGCCAAAGAACATATATATAGATACATGCATAGTCCGTGGACACAGACAACAATGTCATGAAGTTGGTGGGGGTGGGGAGAAGGACAGTGGTTGGGTGGAGGGAGGCTAATGGGGGAAAAAGGGGGGACATCCATAATAGCGTCAACAATAAAAAAAGAAAGAAAGAAAGCATGTCAGGGTAAAAGTTATGAACATACTTTATGTGACTTATTTTGGAAGGAGAGCTTCACAAAGCCCCAATTTTGTTTGAGTACTCAATAACATGTAGTTCCTATAATCTAGTTCAGTGCAATGTCTGTTGCATCTGCTAGTAAATAAATGGCTCCTGGAGCATTGTGTTAAGGCGGTGGGGGGGGAGGCTTTCTTCAGCTCCTTCTAGTTTTTAGGTTAATGGTAGGGAGGGTAAACTTCCACTGGAAAGGGACTCTGACATGAAGCTGGGTTACTTGGTTTTGTGTAAACTTATATGAGAGCTTTCTCCTTAAAATACCATACCACAAACCAGCACTTCACAGTCATCGAATACACACCTTTTTGACAAGTTGCTAATTGTCCGCAGTTGTGTTACATTAAACAAGTATTAGTTGGCAAATATAAAATTATATTAAACATGCATTTTCAATCCATTCACTCCCTCCTACTTGCAAAATCCAGCTCTGAGATTCTAACAAGCTTACTTGGCAGAGGCTCTGCCCCCACTTCCTGATGGCTTACAGGAAGTCAAATAGAGAGCTTCGCTCTGGCATTTACAAGGCATTCCCATAAGAGAACCCCACAACCGAGGCAGGGTGCAGTGTGATAAGAGGGAGGCAGGGAAGACAGAACTGATCAGTGGACTTGAAGGTTATAGTTTTATCACTACATTCACTGCAATCCTTTTTAAAAAGGAGCCAGCAATCAGAGGCAGGCATTTGTTGCTTTGGTCTTCTTGACAGCACCCCACCTGCCCCCTCTGTGATGTGGTTTGGTGGAGCTGAGATCACTCCCATCTTTATGCTCCAGAGGTAGCTGTGTGACCCAGAATCTGGGCCATCAGCCTAGTTCCCTTCTGGCCACAGCTATGGTTCGCACATGTGCATGTGACTCAATCTAGGCCAAGGAAACTAGCCCCGTCCTTCTCTTTTAACCATCTGGGAGGAAGAACCTCTCTTTTACTGAACTAAACCTGAATTGAATGCTGGTCATTGCTTTGGGGGTCACTTCGAGGAGAGAGGCTGAAGTCAACTGAAAGGAAGGTGGCACTGCAAAACACCAGGAACTGGACATCTCTTTAGAGCAGATATACTCTGGGCTTTTTTAGACCTGAAAACCAAAAATTCTTTCTTTTTAGCTTAAGCTGGTTTGAATTGGGTTTTCAGCCACATACAACCAAAATATATGTCATTTCACAAGCTATCACAGTTGCAGCAAGTCTTTCTTCATCATTTTAAATTTTGTATTAAAACTTTAAGTATGGAAACTTAGAAGCATAAAAAACATGATATACTCATCATACAGAAAGGATGCTTATTAACAGTCACATTTCTTCAGTTTTTAAAGTTAATCTTCTACCTCACCGGATTTCCTCTCTTTTTCACCAGAGGCAACATTATTTTGGAATTTAAGTGTGCCTTTCCTGTCCACAAAATGTACTTTGTGCTTTAACCCATAAACACCATTTGGCATTCTTTTGTGTTTTTTTAATGTCCATAAATATCATATGGTACTAGTCATTCTGTAACTTGCTATTTTCCACCCAACATACCTTTGATATCTATCCTTATGATAACCTATCACTGAAGCTTACAGATTTCATACATTTCTTTGGTCTGCTGAATAATACTATGCCCTTGTATTCCTAACCCATTTTACTTTTCCATTCTACTATTTATAAACGTTTAGATAATCTCCCATTTTTTCACTAGCATAACAATGCTGCTTTGAACACCCCTGTGCATGTTTCTTAGTGCGTATGTGGCAAAGTTCCTTGGAGGAGGGAAATACTGGTTGGCATGACATGTGTATTTTCAGCAGAAATTGCCAAACTGCTCTCCAAAGTGAGAGCATAAATCCAGCTTTCTGGAAAAAGGCTCACAACACAGAAGCCCCTGCGTCCCCAGCAGTGGTTCTTCCAACCCTGGCCCTGCGGCTGACACCAAGTGACAAATGGAGGGAAGAAGCTAGGCATGTACTACCTGCCAACAGGAAAAAGAGTTCAAATGAGGCCTGAGACCCTCAATGTAGCCCAGCGGATTGGCATACACATGGGCTATGGGGGACACATTGGGGCAGACAACCTCTCCAGCACTTTAGGGAGTAAAGAAATGGTCCATCTCCCCATTTCTTACCTTTCTTAACCAAATCCACAATGTTATGAACATTCAAGAAAAGCATAAAGGTAAAATGATATAATAAAATACTGCAGAGAAAAGTTTCTCCCCCATGCCATTGTTTACATAGAAGTGCACTTGTGCTGGAGAGAAATGGTGACTGGAAGGCTAGGAATTCTTGGTCACGGAGGAGAGTACAGTTTGACAATGGAATGAAAGGAAAATAAGATGCTGGGACCCTGAGGGGGTGGATCTGGGAGGCAGGGGGCCAAGTGTCCTGGTTCCTTTGGCTCTGGGCCATATGCGATGGGCCTAGATGAAACAGTTCTGTGAAGAGAGAAAGCATAATCTGTCTGTGTCAAATGGCTTCCATGACATTTGACACAGACACATGTGTGTGTGTAAGCAGAGAAGAGGTGAGAAGAAGACAGAAGTAGTGCAGAGGCAGGGGATAAGAACATTGGGAGACAGAATCAGAGCCTGCCTGTAGACAGGAATGGGCTATTGAGGACCCCGGCCCTCTGTGAACATTTTGACACATGAACTCACTTTCTTCTGGGATGCTCATGTGCCCAGAGATTTAGAGAGGTTTGTGAGGCAGAGCTGAAGAATAACCAATTCAACTGGATCCTGACTTGGAAAAATTGGCCAAGCAAGGAGAGTGACCAGGAGCAGGGATGGGAATACCTGAGTAAACTGATAGTACACAAGTTCATTCGGAAGAATCAACCCAAGGAATATGTCAAAAAGGAAGCCTGAATTATGAAAGCAGAACAAAATCTGAAAGACTATTCGTGGCTTGAGATCTAGAGATTAATTAGATTTGTGGGAACAGAGTTTTGGGGGAAACAGAGGGGGCTGAGTCATCTGAGAAAGAGCTCAATTCTTGACCTTTCCCTTCCTGAAGGGAAGTTCAAGTGTAAACACTCTTGGCTCATGGGATCCCCTAAGATGGCAGAAGTGCCTATGTCTCTGCACCTTATTCCGCATATTGGTAAATGTCCATTTCGGGCAGGTCTCCGACAGCCATCTGCTTGGGAATGGGATGAAGTTAGATGCCCAAATTAGTGAGCAAGTCCTGGAAGAAGCACTCTGAAATCTGACTCAGAAAAGGAAAGGGATGAGAGGCCCAAGTGACCACAGGAGCAACCAGTGGGGAAACAAGGTGAGGTGTTCATTCCCAGTGGAGGGGTAAAGCCAGAATAGTAAAAGATTAAGAGAACTGAATGGGGACTTGAGAGAAACTGGCAGAGGGATTAAACAAGTTGAGGTGGGAAGTACAATACCAAACAGAACTGACCTTCCCTGTTGGAGTAGAGAAATGCTCTGGTATTCAACGGGCCAGTGATTAAACTGTCCTCGCTTCTGCCAGCCTGTTTGCTGTGTGGTGACCTCCTGTGAGTGGACACCTGGTGTTTATTTGAGAAAAGCTTCATTTAAGCTCCTGGATCTGGCCATTTCTGAAGCCACCACTTTGCCCCAGATTCTTCAATTACATAGCCAATAAATTGTTGTTTTTGCTTAATCAGCTGGACAAGTTTCTGTTGCCTAGACTCATGATATTAATACAAACCATTGGTAAATAACTTGTCACTAATAATAAAGAATAGATATTTCTAAATTATATATCATGATATTTTTAAATAAACTAGATTCAAGGCTACCTGTATAATAATTTCACTAAATCGCTTGTATTGTGACATGCAAGGGTTAGAGCCACAACTAATGGGCTAGGAGTGGCACGTAGCTCTGGGCATGCTGGTAACTGCCCTCACATACAGTGTTAACAACAACAATTTAAATGAGAAGAAGTGTGTTCTGCAGTTTTAAAAGTACTTCTGCACATATTATCACACGTGAGTCATAAAACAATCCTGTGCGGTTGGTTTCTTATGCCTTCTTCATAAGTAAGGACTCTGAGGTCCAGAGAGGCTAAATGCCTTCCTTAAAGATACACAGCCACACAGTGGTCAAACCTGGACAAGAATCTGTGTTGGTCTGTCAGGTCCAGTGCTACTTTTATTCCACCAGCTTCCTTAAAAATCAGGAGCCAGTGTGTGGGTCTCAGGGACTGCAGTTACAGAATTGTGTCCAATGGCCTCTGGGTGTGGTACAAGGAACACTAAGGGGCTAAATGCTAGGACCTTGTGAGGGGAACTAGGTCTGCTGGTGCTTTTGCCTGGGTCCTGAGGGAACAGGAAACATTATAGAGAACTAACTGTTCTAAATGTTGCATATCCTTTAACCCACTGTGCTAGCTCTACTAGAAGGCTCTGACTCCAAGGCTTCAGTAAGGCAAAGATCCAGTCTTTTCTTCAGAGATACAGACACCTGCCTGCATCCTTATCTGTCTCTTTCATTCTTTCGTTCAACTGTATTTATTGAGTACTGGCTTCATGGCAGGCCTTGCTCCAGGTGCAGGGAACATTATGGTGAACAAGACAGAGAAGCTGCCAGCTCTCATGAAGTTTACGTTCTAGAAGAATACTGGGGTTGAGGAATACTAGTACACCCCTTTGGGCCTAGCATTTGGGCTCCGCAGGAATGAGACACACTTTAGATGATTACTACATAACTGAGTTAATAAAAGACTTCAGCTAGTTATAATTTTTTTATCATGTAAGTGTGGCTTCTTCTTACCTATTTCTGGGCCAAAGGGTGGTGAGAGGTAGCAAACACCAAACAAAAAATAATAATAATAATAATACTGTTTGTTTAACCTGAAAGGATGTTGATGTATGCATTTCTAATTATTAGATGCAACAAAAAGTTTTACTGGGGCAGTATAGAACCAAGACGGTGAGCTAAGTAGCACCTCCCAATCACCAGGAACTGCCGACACACACGAAAGGTAGATAAACAATGTCGCAGGTTTGGGTAAAGCACAATGAAGGAAACAGAACCAAGTCCTGTAATAAGGAGAGGAGGACTCCTTTAGATGGAGTTGCCAAGGAAGAGATTTCTGAGGAAAAACAGAGAAGTAACCAACTATTGAATTCCTGCTGAAGTCACACAGTCTTGGAAAGATGTGGCCCTGGAGCAGAGCCAGGTGAGGCAGAGGTGGCTCCAACTTTGCTACTTCATTAAGGCACCTGAAGACTTTCTTTTGGAAGCTATGGTCCCCTTGCTCAACAAAAATTCAGAATAAAGCAAGGTTCCCAGGTGGCTTCCTGTGCTCTGGGAAAAGACTGTTGGTGGCATGAAATAAAAGAAATCAGGAGAGGGCCGCACAGCTGGGGACAAGGCAAGAGGTTCAGTTACAAGGGGCAGATGTAACCAGGAAGAGGAAAGATCACAGACAGAGCAGGGTGACAGAGATGCTAATGGAGGGACTTTGTGGTGCTGAACTGGACTACGGTTGGGGAAAGGGAGCAGATAAGATCATGGCCATAAGGCACAGACAAGTCTTCTGCGCACTGGAACTTCCAACCCAGAGGCTATGCCCATTCCCTCTCTTGAGCAAGAGAGGGATGGGAGAAGTTGCAGATGGAATGATTTGGGAGTCTGTCCAGCAGGTGAGTATAATCAGTCCCATGTGTGTCCACTGGGAAAAAGTTGAGAATTGCTCCTACAAAAAGTGTAGTTGTCTGGTTACAATTTATGACAGAGAAGTATTTGCAGTTTTGCAAAGTGTTTTCACATACGTTACCTCCTTTATTCCCCCAAACAATCCTGCTCTATTCACTGAGGGCTACAATCCACAATAAAGTCCAGAGAAAGTAAGTGACTTTCCAAGACATCCCAGCTGATCAAACAGAGGAATCCAGGCTATCTTCCCAAATGCTTGGCTGACGTCCCTAAACTCTGACTTTGGAAAGTTCAGGAAGGAACCAGGCCAAAAGGCATTCAGAGTGGTCAGCTGTCTCCCCATCTGGCTCTGGTTCCTATGTTCACAACTGAGCTGTATGGTATCCTGAACACCAGGTATCCAAAATAGGACTGTGAACTTGAGCAACCCCAAAACGGTTACCACACCCACTCTTCCTCTGTTACAGTGGCTCTCAGACCTTAACATGCACCAAAATATTCTGAAGGGCTGATTAAAACACAAATTGCTGGACCCCCATGCCCAGAGTTTCTGATTCAGCAGGTCTGGGTAGGAGGTGGTGCTGATGCTTGCTGGCCCTAGGCCCACACTTTGAGAACCACTGATCTGTGATATAACAGTTATCTTCCCTATGAGACTCTGGAATCTTTATGGGAAGTAGAAAGGATGAGAGGGCTAGAGGACGAATTCAACAGAAGCTGGTTTTCCGTGAGGCACAGGATGGAAAATCTAGTGAAGGAAAGAAGTAGCAAGGTGAGATCAAAAACAGTCTGTAGAAACCAGTGTGATATGAAGTAGAGGACAGAATGCTGTGGTCCAGCTAGTGTTACTTCATTTTCAGATATGTATCTCAACTTTTACTATGTCCGTGTACAAACTGCATTATGATTTACTTATAATTTTTTTTAAATTTGACTTATTTTTCTCACATATAATTTACTCTCATCCTAAACAAAAATAAAATAATAGTAACAACCAGTACTTATAAGTATGCCAGGCACACACACATATATTTATACATATATGTTCATATATACACATGCATGCACACATATGTCTACGCATATTCATTTCAATCTTCACAGCACACCTCTAAGGCGGGTGTATTATTATCCCCATTTTTCCAAATGAGGACACTGAGGCCTGGAGAAGATGAGTAACCTCACCCAAGCTCACGCAACTAACAAGTAGCAGAGCCAGGATTCCAACCCACACAGCTGGCTCCAGAGTCTGTGCTCTTAACCCCTGAAATTACAGGTTTAGTGGGTTAACTATAAGTTAGGTAACTTGTCAAAGAACACATAGCTAGTAATGGGATGGGAATCAAGATCTGAATATGAGTATGACTCTGAAATCTGTGTGTTGAATTCCTGCACATGGTCCCATTCAGGTTGCAGTTGGTGATGGCAGTGAAGGGGCTGCTGAGCTGGGACAGGATCATGGATAGGAGCTTGCAGCTCAGCCTAAAGAAATCCTGGAGAGAGGGCCCTTCTTTGAGTCAAGCTTAAGATGCCATCCTGCCTTCTCAGTACCTCTCAACCTTTAGTCAAAATAACCCAAAAGATGACTCTCACTAGTACATATCATGAAAATAACTGTTTGGGGTTTTCTTTTCAAATGTAAAATTATATCAAATATGCTTTTTTTTTTAAGTGCTTATTCCATACCATCCCTACTCCCTCTCTGCAAATATCCCCACTATCTTTGGCTCTTCAGAGATACTAACAGCCAGGCCTAGGAAACAAACACTGACCTATAGGAAAGTTTCTTAAGACTCTGCAGGGCAGAGTAGAGTCTCTGTCTTCAGTATGATTTCCTGATGGCCCAGGAAAGTGCTGGGCAGGGATGGGGGTGTGTCTTGGAGCCGTGAGGGCTTACTACAAAAACGGGAAGGAGGGGAGGCCAGCTGGAAGAAAGGAGGAAGCACTCAGCTAGGCCCCAGTTTGATCCTCCCAAGCCAGAAACTCCTCCTCCTCTTCCTGTTTATACAGGCTTAACACCTGGGGAGGAGCAAAACAGCAGTGCCCCTTAGGTGACTGAGGCAGAAAGGAGGTAACAACAGGGGTCAAATGTCATGGGAACCAATTGCGACTTGACTCCTCCAGAATCAAGGTTCCTCAGTAATATTCACAGCCTGCAGTCCCTCCTGTGTAGGAAAGGGTGGTGAGACAAGATTCAAGGAGGAAAGCAGCACTCTTCTTTCCTGACATTTCCTTGCCAGTGAGTGCCATTCACTCAAATCCAGAATGTTATGAACTTCTATAGAAAACAATAAATAAAATGACACAAGTAAGGTTAGTCAAGAGGAAAAGACCAGTCTCTTCCTTTTTGCTCCTCTTCACCTAGAAAGCAGGTCTGAGCAGGGGGTGGAGGGGGAGCAGTGAAGCCTGGAGAGAGAATGGAGGGATAAATGATGAACAGCAGTCCTTCCCAAGGATTTCTGAATCATCGGGCCCCCCTAAGACTTGGGGAAGAATGAGGTTCTGACAGACAATGTAGTGAGATACACTTGCACTCCAACAGGTCACCAGTGGGTCTTCAAAAACCACAAGTCAGATCATTTTGCCTCTGTGCCTAAACTCTTTGATGGTTTCTTATCACATTGATAATAAAGTCCTTGGACTTCGACTTGGACTGGGCCCAGGAGAGAGCCCACCATGATGAGCTTCCCTCCTGTAGTCACATCTCTGACCTCCTTTCCCATCACACTCTTTCATGCTCATTTTGCTTGGCCACACCGGCCCCTTTTCAGTTCTTCCATCGCTCCATGCTCTGTGTTGTCCCAGGGTCTTGGGACGAAGGGTCTAGTCTGTCTAGAGTGCTGCCCCCTATCCTTTGCCCCTATGTATGGAGCACGTCTTCAGGGCTCTGCTCAAGTTCCACCCCTCAAGGAGTACTTCCTACCACTCAGCTAAGGCACCCACCTCCTATCCCAAGCTACTCCATTAGATCCTCCTATTTTATTTCTGTCATAGAATGTGTCACAACAATAAATTACCCTCTTTATTCACATAGATACTATTCTATTCTCCCTGCCTGCTGGAATGTAAATTCCATGAAGGTAAAAACCATGGCTCTCTTATCTGGTGCTCTAAACCCATTCATTCATGAAGAGGTGAAATACATGATCTGATTGTCACTTTGCCCTCAACTGCCCAGTCCGAGAGACTGTCAGTTGCACCTGGGGAGAGTAGGGTTCTCCTGGGCCCTCAGAGAAAGGTCACTGGGAGGGGAGAGGAGGTGGCACAGAGACCAGAGCTAGAAGATGGGGACAGACAGGATGTGTGGGAACATGAACTGAGCCTGATTCCTTAGACAGCAAGGAGCTTTGTGGTGCCAGCTGGACTCAGAACATTTTTCTGAGCTGGCTGGAGCCCCTGACCTTGGAAGCCAGTAGCCCAGTTTCTATGAAATGTACTTCACTGGCTGAGGAATGCCATGTGATGCAAAACTGGAAAGATTAACCTGCTTTGACTAGTTCATGCTGGGAAGAGAACAGGAACTTGATGAACTCACCATGAACTTGAAATAGTCCATAGTGTGGGGTGGAGGTGGGGAGGAAGGGAGATGAAGAAAGAACAGAAGGAAGGGGTAAGAAACAGCCAGAGAGTAAATAGAAATTACGAGAAAGGATCCTCAGAAATACTGGGTGCCTGGATTACAGATGTAAAGAGCAGCCTGGGAGAACAGTCAGAACTTGCATGCAGAGAGATGATTAGATTTGCAGGGGCAGAGACTTGGAGAGAAGCAGAGCACCTGCTCTGCTTCCGAATGCCTTTCTTTTCTCTGACAAGTGACTCCTGTGGATGAGAGAGTTCTGTGGCCATAGACAGAACAGCTGTTGAGGTGCCTTCAGGCTTACATGCCCTCCCAGAAACCTGGAGACTTTCCCTGGGAACACTGTGGGAAGCACCCTGACTACTGTTTGTGTCTGGGAAAGAGGGATGCTGGAGCACACCAGATGGCACTGGGACTACTAGAGGACAAAGTGGAGGGTGTCACTTGGGAACAATCTACCGGGTGGCAGCAGTGAAGAAAAGCAGATAGGATCCAAATGTGGATGCAGGTAGATTTTACACTGGTGCCAGGCCAGACAGGGGCCCCAGGTAGTCGGTCCATCCGTAGCCAGGCCAGGAACATCTCTCCACTCACCTGGTCCTCTAAGTCTGCAGTTCTCAAAAAAATGTGTTGAAACACACTGGTATGTGGCAACCAAAGGCAAGAAATAGAAGTCAAAGGTCCCTGGTAATACTGAAAGGACCAGGGTCTGTGAGTTTCAGTAAACAACACGATGAGGGAATACCAGATAAGCTGTTTACAATGTCAGTTAGGAGTATTTCGTTGCACTGTCTAGAGGGAGCAAGAAGGGGAAACATTGCAGACCAAAACTGCACAGGTCATGAGAGTAGCAGGCCCTGACATCGAATCCCTCCTTTGGTGCCAGAAAGTTATCCTCTCTCTTTCTCATTGTCTGTGGTTCAAGTGGAGCTGACCCTGGCCCTCAGGCACATGCTATAGGCATGTGGGTCTGGCCAAACTACTCTGAGCCAGCAGGGCCAGCCTGGAGATCCTGGCTGGGACCTCAGGACAGGAGACACTCTCTCTGCTCAGGTTGTAATCCTAAATGGCCAAAGGCCACTCAGAATCTGAGAAAAGAGCTAAGTTCTTTTTTTCCCCTCAAACTAAGTTCACCCCCCTCAGGAGGTTCTGAGAAGCCTCTGACAGGGTATGAATCTGATACCGGTACAACTTGTAGACAGAAATGTTTAACTCCTCATCTTTATGTGGCAGGAGGGTACTTCTGAAACTTCAAAATCCTTGTAAGAACACTTCTTGTCCAGGAAGGGTAGAAGTGGAAAGTCTAAGGTGTCTAGAGGGGAAGTCAGGATAGGAAATCTAACAAGCAGAATCCTTACCCCATCAAGGAACTTCATTAATGGTTTGATTGGGAAGAGGGGAAGGAGGCACCACCAGATTTTCCAAAGAAGCAAATGGTAGAAGCTCAGTCAGTTAAACCTGGGGAAGGCACCCCAAATCAGGGAGGTGCTTTGTTCTAATTTTTTCTTAAGCATAACATTCTCAGAGAGCTTCACTGGATTCTACAATTCTCTTCAACTATGACAAGCCTAACAATCTCATCCATGTCATTAGCCCAATGCACCCTGGTAAAAGTCTATTTCCAAGGCTCTTTGCAGCTAGGTGTGGTTATTTTGACTAAGTGCTGGCCATTAAGTTATTAGCAGAAGTGTTGTGTGAAACTTCTAAAAAGTGTATTAAATTGAGAAGGGATGAACACTTCTTTCCTTCCTCTGTTCCACTGCCAAGAACACAGATGTAATGGCTGGAGCTTCAGTTTCCATAGTGGACCACGAAGACAAAGGCTGACAGAGTAGATAGAGCTGACAGAGTAGAGAGCTAGAGGCAGACAGGTCTTGAAGTCTTCCTGGGACTGCAAAAGACAGTCCCAGGATTACATATCCCCAGGCTGCTTTGATATGACAGAGAAATATAATTCTACCTTATTTCTACCATTACAACTTGGAGCTGTTCTATTATGTGCAGTGGAATCCAGTCTTAACTGATTGGAGTTTCAGTATATATCACCTTTGTAACGAACTAAAATTTCTACCTTCAGTATTTTATGACACTTTAACTAGAAGTTTTTAAAAATGAAATTAGAATAATTTGAAGCAAAAGAAAGCAAAAATATTACCAAAGCAACTATTAATTTGGCCTTCTTCTTCTTTCCTTTTGTTTTTCTCTTTGTATAACTTGTTTTCTTTCTAACGTTTATCATGGTTAGTATCCCTCTCTAAGTGGTAGAGTTGGAATAGTGGTTATCTCAGTCTGGGAGGGTTGCTGACTGAGAGAGACGCAAAGGGGCCTTCTAGGGCACTGAAAATTATTTATATCTTGACCTACATGGTGGTTGCCCGACTACATATATATGTTAAGTCATCATATGTATGCATATATGTGTATATGTGTACTAAGATCAGAATACTTTACTGTATGTATGTTATACTTTAATGAAAATAATTTATAAAAGTTCTCTCTAAAATTCCATACCTTTTTATGGCCACCATAGATGTGTAGTCTTAGAAATATTTTTCCCATATTTTCAGTTCAAGAATTATATAAGTTTGGTACTCTCCCCTTATTCCTTACCCAGTTTTGTCAACTGGGAAAGTGCCCAGGTAATAGTCACACTCCCGAGCATGCTTGCAGCCAGGAGTTGTCATGAGACACAGGGCTAGCCAGTGAGGAATAAGCAGAAGTCTGCTGGGAGGTCTTTTAGAAAAGCTATAGTTTTTCTCGATTAAGAAAGGGATAAATTTGGGTGATGATGATGGGTCAGTGTAGATTCATCAAGCGTAACGAATGTGCCGCTCTGGTGGGGGTGCTGACGAGGGCGTAGCCTACCCATGTGTGGGGTCTATGGGAAATCTCCGTGCCTTCTTCCTAATGTTGCTGTGAACCTAAAACTGCTCTATAAAATAAAATATGTTGAAAACAATTTTAAACACAACTTTTCTTAATGTCATGAAGCGAAAAACCAAAAGTAGGGAAGCAGAAAAGCCAGAAGGAGCCTGCTTTATGGAAGACTGCTCCTGAGCAGCCGTACCAGCCTTGGATGCCCTATTTCCTTCACATGACATGAGAAAAAGGATATGTTCAAGCCACTGTGATTAGAGTTTCCTGGCCCATTAGGCAATCTGTGACTGAGATGTAAAGCTTTTAGCTTTATACGTCGCAAAAACTTCCTGGGACACAAGGGGACTCTCAGGTGCTAATTCATTGTGGCTTGGCAAGGGACCAAGGCCAAAAAGGGGAACCCCGAAGACATCTTCCAAATGCAACCTCCATCTGCATGCTCCTGTGACCCTTTCTTTCTCTTGGTAACAGTCTTCACTCTCTCTCTCTGGGAACTGAATTCTTCTGGCAGAAGGAGCTGGGGGAGAATGACTCAACATGCAGAGAACCTGGGTTCATAAAACTTTTCTGAGAGCTAGTAGTAGATTATTACATCACTGCATCATTGTTTCTCAATCTTTTTAACCAATTTCCACTTTTGATAAACACAAACTGTACTTTCTATAGTTTATATTAAAAAAACCAGGGCTTTCCCCTCTCCTGAAAAATTCTCAAACATTTTCAAACCACATGAACTACCATTCCCCTCACCCAGGAGCTTCTGATAATCTCACCACACCTCTTGAGACTCCGTGGTCTAATTTGAGTTTCTTTAGAGTCTGAAAACCTGACAGAAACCCTCATAACTCCAGTGATACTACAACTAGTGGGGGAAGTCACATATGTGACAGAAACAGATTAAGGGAGAAAAGCAGAGGAAGGGCTTGGAAAAGGAACAGAGAGCATACAGTTTTGCACCAATTTGGCTCACCTTTGGCATCTGACTGAAGGCACATTCAGCTTTACTAAGGGAGTCTGTACCACTTCCACTTCCAGAGGCTGTCTCGCCCTTCCTCCTTCGCTCAAGGTCGACACTAAAAAGCAGTTCAAAGGTGGCCTGAGCCCGTGAAAGTTACCTGGTGGTCTGACCTGAAAGCTGTGTGTGTGTGGCCAAGGGGACGAGGGGATGAGGGGTGGGATTTGTTTTTCAGTCCAGTTCCTGGTCTGAAGTTCAGCTCTATATAGACATCAAGTGGAGAAGGGGGTCAGGGAGGAAGGAAAAGTTCAGACAACCTCTTAAAGATTTTAGTAATAAAGGAAGAGTCTCCTCCCAAGTTCTTATTTCTGTTTCACAATCAAATCCAGATTCTTACAAACATTCATGCTCATAAATGTTAAATGACACTGTGAATCTAGTAGCAAAAAAAACAGTAAATGGTGTCATCTCTCTATTCTTTGTGTATTCAAACTTTTTAGAGACACAGAGGGAGGGACCAATGAAAGATCATATCTGGGATCTGGGGTTAGAGCAGCAACTAGAACATGTGAAGGGTTGGGAGTTTCCAAAGATCTGGCAAACGGGTCGAAGGTCATTCTTGCCTTCTTGGTTTCAGGGAAAGAGTGAAGGCTACTGTCAGAAAGTCTGATCATTTTGGAAGTAGATGACATGACACCCTAGCCTGTGCCTTTGTATCCTCCTGTGTGGCATCTACAGGACTTCCAGGGTCTGCTAGGGAAGTTGGGTCTAACCTGCACCCTCCCAGTGCAATGGGGAACAAGTGCAGGGCTAAACACCATGACTCCAGAGCCAGACAGCCTGGGTCCTAAGTTCAGAGTTCAGCTCTTCCATTTATCAGCTGTTTGACATAAGGCAAATTACTTAAACCTCTCTACACCTCAGTTTTCTCTTCTGTAAAATGGGGATGTGTGCCAACTTCACAGAAAGTTTTAAGGATTAAATGAGTTCACCTTTGTAAAACTCTTTAGCATAGTGTCTCACACATAGTATCATATGAGCAGTAAATGTTGGCTGTTGAACTGATTTCCTATGTCTGCTTTAACAAATTGCCACAAACTTGATGGCTTAACACAACACAAATTTATTTCCTCACAGTTCTGGAGCCCAGACATTCAAAACCAGTATCACTGGGCTAAAATCAATGTGTGGGCAGGACCATGGTCCTTGTGGAGGCTCTCCAGAGGAAAACCCATTCCTTGCCTCTTCCGGCTCCTGGTAGCTGTTGACATCCTTGGCTTGTGGTCACATCACTCCAATCTCTGCCTCTGTGATCACATTACCTTCTCCTCTTCTGTCTGAAATGTCCCGCTGCCTGCTTCTTATAAAAATATTTGTGATTACATTTAGGGCCCACCCAGATAAACCTGGATAATCTCCCCATTATAAAATTCTTAATCACATCAGCAAAGTTCTTTTCTGCCATGTACAGAAAGCAATATTCACAGCTTCTAGAGATTAGGACATGGGTCTCTTTTGGAGGAACCATTATCCAGACACTGCAGCTGGTACCATTGGCCAGGAGTGGAGTCTGATGAACAGTGAGCAGGTGGACAGAGGAAGGAAGGAGAGGTCTCTGCACAGCAAGGGTGTGATATGGTTACCAGCAATGGGTGGCAAAAACACGCAATGCCCACAACAGAGGCCAAGAGAGACAGGGTCCAAAGATGCTAGTGCTCGACTGATCCTTCTTATTTCTCTTCTTTAGTAGCACCAGTAGCAGAGGATGGTTGTGAAAGGCTGCAGAGTAGGAGGGTACCACTATTGTAATGACAGAGGAAAGGATGCACAAGTGGCAACCAAAAGAGGAGATGCAAGCAGGAAAGAGTATAAACTGTCACCTCATATTTTCATAAAGCCACTGCAAGGGCTCCAAAGGGTGATAACACACATGGAAGCAACGTGAAGTGTACTGACACAGGACAGCAACGAAATCTCAAGTCTATTTGGATGTCCTGGTGCAGATCATCTGCACTCCTACTCCCCAGCAGAGTTCCATTTCTCTCTGGCATCTTGCAGTTCTTCATTCATTTTTATGAAAGGTATGTACCCCAAAGCGCACCTGACTCTCTTTGCCCTCATTGCCATGCTCTCCTGAATCCACACCACCACCAGTCCTCCCTGAATGACTGTAATCTACATCTAGTTGATCTCTCAGCTTTCAACTTACTCCCTCTGGAGACCATTCTTCACACAGCAGCCAGTTTGATCTTATCAAATCAAAAATCTCATCATGTCATTCTCCTTTTATGGCCCTTAACTGACTTTCCACTGTTTACAAGTAGAATTCCAGCTCTTTACTGTAACCGATATCAGGCCCTGCCATAGTCTCACCTCCTACTGTGAGTGTCCTGGTTTACCATGCTCTAATCACACTGGCCTTTCTGTCCCCCCAACACAAAGGCGCTTTCTGCCTTGCACTTACTTGCCAGTTCCTCTGCCTAGACCATTCCTCTGCCAGCACTTCGCACAGCCCCTTCTCAGAATTTAGCTCAATCTCTCAAGTGTCAGCTCAGCAGTAACCTCAGAGATGGCTTCCCTGAGGCCTCCAGTTGAAGAAGTCCCTGCCACTCCCTGACCACTCCCCCTCTCATTGCCCTGCTTTATTTTCTCCGTAACATCTCTGTAATTACTCCTGTGTTCACATTTACTTGTTATTGTCTATCTCCCTCCATTAGAATGCACCCACCTTCTATGAGTGCAAGACCACAGCTATTTTTTTACCCTGATATCCCTGGTATTTGGTACAAATCCCACCATTTTAGGGAGGAGATACATATTTGTTGAATTAATGAATGAAACAACAGCTTTTTTCATTGTTAGTTTGCTACTGTGAAATTCTGCATTGCCCTTCACTTTGAATATTTTATATCTATACCTTCCTCATTTGCTAAGCAGTATCTACATAATAAAGGTATATTAGCCTGAATTATCAATACTCATCCTGAGAAAAGATCCCTGCAGCTTCCAGCAAAAGCACTAGGGGTACCTTTAAACTACAAGAGAGCTCTCAAGTGATCACTGGCTGTGATAATCATGGTCCCAGTAGAAAATAAAATGAGGTACCTGAGGACAAATATCTCTGAGCTTTTGAAAACTGACTTCTCTCCATTTTAATTCTACCACTTACCATTCACACATCAACCAGGAAATAATTATCAAGTGTATAATACATGCCAGGCTCTCTGCCAGGAACCGAGGATACAATGGTGAGCAAAATAGCCATGTTCCTTGCCCTCATGGATAGCCTTTTAAGGGCCATGGACATTAAGCAAATTCTCACAAAAGTAAATGTATTATTATAAAGTGAGGTATGCGCTGTGAAGGAATAGTCAAAGATGCTATGAAGGTAAACAAAAATTTTTAAAAAATTAAATCTGCAATAGCACCAAAAATACTTAGGAATATATTTAAGAAAATATGTAAAAACCTGTATGCCAAACACTAGGAAGTATGGCTGAGAAAAATTAAACTTCCTAGTAAATAGAGAGTTATATTACATTCATAGATGGATAGCTCAGTATTGTTCCAATGTTGATGGTCTCAAATTGATCCATAAGAGTCAACACAATCCCAATCAAAATTCTAGCAGGCTTTTTTGTAGAAAATAATTTATACAAAAATGCAAATGACCTAGAAAAGCTAAAGCAATTTTTTAAAAAGGAGAAAAACTTGGGGGAACTTACACTATCTGATTTCAAGATTTATTCTAAAACTACAGCAACCAAGACTATATAGAAATGATGAAAAAGAAAGACAAAAATCACTAAGGCAGAAGAGACATTTAAAAAGTAGATCCAACTAAAATCAGTTCATTTTCAGTAAAGGTGCCAAGGCAATTCAACAGGGAAAGTCAAATCTGGAATTGAATAGGTAGGTAAAGATTTCTCAGGACACAAAGCACAAACCATAAATTAGGCTTTATTAAAATTCAAAATTTTTATCTTCTAGAGACATATAAGAAAATTAAAAGGCAGGCCATAGAGCAGGAGAAAATATTTAGAATACATATATCTAAGAGATGACTAGTACCCCGAATATAATAATGAACTCTCAAAACTCAATAGTATGAAAATAATCCAAATTTTTAAAAATGGACGAAAGACTTGAACGGACACTTTACAAAAGAAGATACACAAAAGGCCAATATTTGAAAAGATGCTCAACATCAATATTCATTAGGAAAATGCAAATTAAAAGCACAATGAGATGCCAATACACACTAATTAGAATGCCTAACACTTAAGCCTAACAAATACCAAGTGTTGGTAATGATGTGGAGCAACAGGAATACATTGCTGGTGGGAATAAAAATGGTACAGCCTCCTTGGGAAACTGACAGTTTCTTAAAAAGTTAAATAAAAAGTTTAACATAAAACCTATCCAATAAATACCTATCCTAGGTATTTGCCCAACAAAACTGAAAACACATATTCACACCTAAACGACAATGTACATAGCACCTTTGTTAACACAAGCTAAAAACAGAAGCAAAAAATGTTTATTAACAGGTGAATGGATAAATAAAATATAAAGCATCCATAAAACAGAATACTCTTCAGCAATAGAAAAGATGCCATGGGAACATATAATAAGGGAATCTAGCTGATTCTCGGTATAATCACCATCATTTGTTACCAGGATTTCAACAGGAAGTATGACTGGCTCCATCACAGCCAGTCACTGCTAGTTTGGCGGAGCAGGTCTAGAGTCAGCTCTGGGCACAGGGGATTTGAGATGCTTGGGAGACATCCAAATGACAGTGTCTACTAGGTAGGTGGACATGTGGATATGAAAGTTCACAGATGCCAGGATGGAGATTCAAAATTGGGAGTTATGAAGGTGGTAATTGAGGCTGTAAAAATGGATGCAGCAGAGTAGGGAGAGAGCGCAGGATGAGGATAGTAAAGAAACTGGAACCAAGTCTTAAGGAACTCCAATATTTAGAGGATGTAGAAGCAAAATGAGCTAGCAAAAGAAATTAAGATGTGACCAAAGAAAAAGCAGGGAAGCCAGAAGAGCAAAACTTATCAGAATTCATGGAAAGAATTCAAGGTGGGTATGGAAACTGCGTTGAATGCTAATGAAATAATAAGAAAATATCCACTGAATTTAGTAACACAGAGGTCACTGCTAACATTAAGAAGAACAGATCCTATAGAAAAATAGGAATGTAACCTAGGTTAGAGTAGACTGAAGGGTGACTGAGAAATGAGGAAGCAGAGAAAGTGATTATACATTTAAACAATGGGTTCCACTTCCTAGCATAACAAGCTGGATTAAAACGATGATGAGAGAAAACTGAACTTGAAGATTGTGAAACTGCTTTTGTGAAAGAAAAAAAAAAACATGCTCTTTTCCTGTGACATAGGTGGGCATTATGAACCATGAGTTCAAAAGTTTCCTTTATGCCCTGGCTGGTGTGGCTCAGTAGGCTGAGCACCAGCCTGTGAACCAAAAGGTTGAGGGTTTGATTCCCAGTCAGGGCACATGCCTGAACTGCAGGCCAGGTCCCTGGTTGGGGGCTTGCAAGAGGCAGCTTGTTGATATTTCTCTCACACATTGATGTTTCTTTTTCTTTCTCCCTCCCTTCCCCTTTTTCTAAAAAATAAATGAAATCTTTTTTTAAAGTGTCCTTTATTATATTGCCTTCCTAACTACCATGAAAATGGAGAAGGGGATTCAATGCAGGGCCTCCAACACAAGTTATATACAACAGTGATATGAGAAATGCTTGAGGTGGGGGAAGAACAGGAGGGAATTAAAAAAAAGCAGTCCTATTCCTCAACATCTATTTTCTAGTAAGTCTGTAGTTTGCTATTGAGTCCAGATCCTTGTGAATATTTATAGAAAATCATAAAAGCAAAATGACACAAATAAATCTGGTAGCAAGCAACAGAGAATGGTCTCTTCCTTAGTTCCCCTAGTTATCTTGGCAGTGCATGTTTGTGCTGATGGAAGGAAATAAATGAAAAGATAGAATTTGGTTTTACAGGAGAAGAGAGCTGAAGAGAAAGAAAAGCTAAATATTAAAATACCTGGAGAAGATCTAGAGTCAGCTAGACCTGGTGTTCTAGGCAACAGAATGGATGGATGAATGAATGAATGAATGAGTGAGCGAATGGGCAAGCAATAGGAAGTAAGCATGTCCTCAAGAAAGAATGGAGATTTTGTGAACAGGGATCAGGCCACAGATGGCAAAAGAAACCCATTCCTTAGGTGGAGAACCAGGACTCTTTGTTTCCTCAGGCATGTGTTTCAACAGCACTTTGAGGAGCTATATACCAAAAAATAGTGAGAAAAGAACAGGGTTTCTCAGTGGCTGGGCCCAGATCACAGGCAGAGAGAAGCACCATTCTAGAAAGAGCCATGTAGGCACATTAGGCCCACTGAATCCCTGACACTTTCCCAAGTCAGAGAGCATGTCTGTGTCCTCAGCCTCTAGATATTTTACCAAGTGGCTCAGTCTCACCGAAGCTGTCCAACAGGCTTGAAAGGTGGGACCACTTCTACTTATGGGCATTCACGAAGAGCTAAGCACTGGCTCACATGCTTTACATATGCTGTCTTACTGACTCCTCACAGCAATTCTGGGATGTCAGTATTCCCATCCTCACTTGACTGAAAAGGAAACTAAAGTTCAGAAAATTCATATGCTCCAAAATCACAATGAAGAGACTTGAACTGAGCCCACATGTGCATGACTCTGAATCCCAGAGTTTCTTCCAGAATAAGAGACAGGCTAGGAGGAAACCAATCTGTTTCAACTCAGAGGGTAAAAGAAACTTATTGGGGGCAGAGGGCAGGAGACTATACAGAAAGGGAAAAAATGAAGGATAAAAGGAAGTAGAAATCCTCTTTTCTGAAAATGAGTAGAATTACAGAAGAAATTGCCTAGAAGAGAATCTGAAAATGAGGAAAATGCCTAGGATTAAAAAGAAATTCAGGAACTTGGCTTGGAAGTCAGAATGAGGATATCTAGGGTTACAGAAAGATGCTGGCGCCTTTTCCTTAGAGTCAGAGAGGAGACAGCGCTCAATTACTGACCTTCCTCTCTATAGTCATGTGACTTGTGTTGGTATAAAAGCTTTCTACCAGCCAGGTTCCTTACAATATTTTCCTGTGCGAAATGAGCGGTAGCAGTGGCTGAAGGTCTGTTCCTCTTTCCCAGAAGCTTTCAGACTTTCCAAGAAGCCATCTATCCGGAAAAGCGAAGACAAGGCAAGGCAGCTAGCTCAGTGCTTGCACTCTGGCAAGGGATGCCAGGATCAGAATTGGAGGGGAAGCTGTTGGGGGGCTGGAGGAAGTCTGTCAGAAATTGAGTGTAAGGATTTTATCTGGCAACAGGAGCCAGTGGGGTGGGGACAAGGAAATGCAGACTGGGTTGTCAAGCCCAGGACAAGGATGGAGGGGTCAGACTGTGTGGGTGGTGAGGGTTACAAGCCAAGTGGAAGTTGAGTTACCCATTAAGAAGAGTTCTTGTTTATAGTCAAAACACCAGGTTCAGGAGCCAGTGATGGCCCATGGGCTTCTCTGAATATTCTGTAACGCCTTTTGGGGAACAAGACCCTCAAAACAGTGCTGGCTCACCTTCCTCTCACTCTCCCTACCCCCACATCCCACTAGCTTCCCTTTTAAACAGTCCCCGAGCCGGTATTGGACGGAGGGGGGTGGAATCTGTGTTCTGTGAAAGGAGAGGAAAACAAGGTAGGGAGATGGGTTGGAAGCTGGGCACCTGCTTCCTGGGTTTGGGAGATGTCCTGTGGAGGGCCAGCCTAGGTAGAGGGCCTGATTCTCACAGCAGAGCTCTCCTCTCCATGTGGGAAGTCTTGCTTCTTCTCTCTGAAGATCTCCAACTGAAGAAGGAACTTAAGGAAAGTTGGAAACTGGTAACAGTTACTTCCTGTATCTGAGAGGAGAGTAGGAGAAAGGCTGGGGAAACAGGGGAGGGGGGGAATTCCCTTGGGAAGCCAAGGGTTGGTCTCCCCCAGAGAATTATGATGGCAAATATAATAACTCCTAAGTTAATATCCCGCCCTAGGCAAAGTCAATAATTGCTCTGGGCAGATCTGGCAGGTATGTGAACAAGCAGTGGTGGTAGCAGAAAGCGTGGGCCTGGGAAGGGGAGAGTGCCAGAGAGGATGTCCTTATCCTGAACCAGAGGCAGGTCTGCAGGCTGTGAGTGGGAACTCCTAACCCTGCCCTTTTTCATCCTCCTCCAGATTGGTCATGCTAGACTCGAAGAGCTCCTGGATCCTCGCAGCCTACACCATTATCTTCCTCACTGGTCTCCCAGCCAACCTCCTGGCCCTGCGGGCCTTCCTGGGCCGGGTCCGCCAGCCCCACCCTGCACCTGTCCACATCCTCCTGCTCAGCCTGACACTGGCAGACCTCCTCCTGCTGCTGCTGCTGCCTTTCAAGATCTCTGAAGCTGCATATAACTTCAGATGGCCTCTGCATGAGGTAGTCTGTGCCATCACAGGTTTCGGCTTCTACAGCAGCATCTACTGCAGCACATGGCTGCTGGCAGGCATCAGCATCGAGCGCTACCTGGGGGTGGCTTTCCCCGTGCGGTACAAGCTGTCTCGCCGGCCTCTGTATGGAGTGATTGCTGCTGTGGTGGCCTGGATCATGTCCTTTGGTCACTGTACCATCGTGATCATCACTCAGTACTTGGACTCATCACAGAACACCACAGAAAGCACAAACTTTACCTGCTATGATAACTTCACCCCAAAACAGAAGAAGTTTGTGCTTCGTGTGAGACTGGAGCTCTTCCTCGTCCTCTTCTTGATCCCCATGGTGGTCACTATCTTCTGCTACTGGCGCTTTGTGTGGATCATGCTCACCCAGCCCAATGTGGCAGCCCAGAGGCGGCGCCGAGCTGTAGGGCTGGCCGTTGTGACACTCCTTAATTTCCTGGTGTGCTTTGGGCCTTATAATGTGTCCCACCTGGTGGGATATACCACAAACAGGAGCCCCACATGGCGAGCAGAAGCTGTGGTATTAAGTTCCCTCAACGCCAGCCTGGACCCCCTGCTTTTCTATTTCTCTTCTTCAGATGTGCGCCGAGCCTTTGGAAAAGGGCTGCGGATACTGCGGCATCAGGGCTCCTCTCTGTTGGGACGCAGAGGAAAAGAGATAGCAGAGATGACAAATGGGGACAGGGGTGTGAGTCAAGCAGAAGGAGCACCGAGTTCTGACTTCACCACAGACTAGGAAGGTTCCTGGACCTCTGGAGGCACTGGGGGCCACATATGGGTTGAGCAGGCTGGGAGAGGGAGAGCATGAGGGTTCCAGGTTCAGGAATCCTCAGATCCAACCTACTACTGGCACTGTAAAAATCTCTCACCTTCCCAAAAGAACACAGCTCCCCAACAAAAGGAGAAATAGTTAGGCTTAGAAGCACTATCTGGCCAAATTTTAGAAGCAATGTAACTAATAGGAATTTACTCCTTTCGAGGTAGTTGGTAGCTTTGGGTGATCAGCCTGAAGCAGAGAATCCTGAAGCAATCTTGCCATAAGCTTTGGAAAAACACCTGGATGCTGGTATGCTGTTGATGCTGGAAAGAAGCCAATGGGAAAGAGATGGAAGAGAAATACTAAATGAGGTCAAAGAAGACTCAGGAAAGTTCTGAGATGAGGGGAATGGGAGAGGGGGCTGAGGGCTTAGGTCTCTGATGCTCTAGATTTGCACTGTATTAATCAGGTCTGCTGCTTTGTAAGTGTGCTCCAGCCACCTTCACGTGTGTATCTTCTCTCCTCCATTAAACTGGGAACTTCCTGAGGCCTGGGTCTTGTCTTCTCCCTCCATGGCACCCCACACAGATCAGGATACAGCTTGGCACCCATCAGTCAGAGCTTAAAACTGACTAGCACAAGAATAGACAGCTTGGTCTGGCAGACTGAAAATAAAGATTTTAGAACTCTGAAGCGAGTATCCACTTTTTGTAACACTTCTGCAAGCATGTGGAGGGCAAAAATGGAATGAAGAACCAGACTCAGCAACAAAGGGGAAAGGTGAAGCATCTGAAACCACAGAAACATTTTAAGGTAAAGATGTAATGGGAGTGGATTAAGTGAGGGGACCAACATAATCCTGTTTAGATTGATGAGTAGAGACTGGATTTAGAAAGATGTGGGCTGAGTCCTGATTCTGACTCAAAGTTATCAGTGGATCACGGGGGCTTAAAACATCCTACTCTTCTGCTTAGAAACCTGCAGAGTTTTCTGATCATGAAAACTTTCCCTTCCAGGAACTCATTTCAAATCATTCCATTGCCTGCTTTGTATCCTCTCTCCCTTCCCAGTTCCATCTGCCTGAGTCATTTCTCCACAATAAATACTCATAGACCACTCTCTCTAGGTAACTGACCCTCCAGTCCCAAGTCTAGTGGTTTGCAACAGAGGCCATACATCAGAATCACATGTAGAGATATAAAAATAACAACTGGCCACCTCAAATCTACTGACTCAGAATCTCAGGGTGACTTCCCAGGTGATTATGACAGACTGCTCAGTCAGAATCACTGGCCTAGCTCTGGCACCCAAAAAGTCCAAGAAATTACTCTTTGGAGAGGTCATTCCTCCTTATAAGTCCCCCTCAACCCCATGGATCCCCATCTTATAATTGCTTGCTTTTCCCCATCTTATAAAACCCCACTTAGTATTTACTTTCTCCAGAAAAACTTTCTTTATTGTTTCTACTCAACTGAGAACTCATTTTCTCTGTTTTCCTTCCTCAAAACAACACTGGATTGGTGTCCTGGCCCTCACTTCAGTATTGGCTCTGCTTACCAGCTGACTGATCTTGAGCAGGTCACACCTCCAGCCTCCATTTCCAAATCATAATAATGAGGATAATGTATGCCTCCCAGGGGTATTTGGAGGTTTAAATGAGACTGCATGTATAAAATTGCTGAGAAATTATAGAATATTATTTAGTTCTAAGATAGCAACTGAAGCTCAGATATACCCCCCACTTGAAGAAATATAGTAAGCAGAAATTTAAAATGATGAAAATAATATATCAGATAGCCAACTATATAGGATAGTTTGATAGTAATGTGTGAGGGGGAAAAAAACTGAGATTTTCAGATGTATTACACCTTCCAAAACTAATTTGATTTTGGATGTTATTAAAAGAAACAGAGTCTAAACAAGTTGATCATGTCACTTCACTGAGGACTATTCAGTACTTAGCAACACGTTTTATAAAGGACAGTACCTCAAGAAATCAAAGGATAATAATTTGGTTAATCAGAAAAATTAAGCAAAATATTTTGGAGACTTCAAACCTAATAATAATAAACTAACAACAACATATTAAATGCTAGGCTCCATTCTAGAGAAGGAGCCTAAGGTGATAAAGGGAACTTTCCAAGGTCAATAAGCAAGAGGCAGTTTGAATCAGGTCTTCCTGATTCCAGTGTGCCTGCTTTTTTCATTGACACATGAGAAGCAAGTAAGAGAACATTAGATGTGTGACTGGAACAAGTAAGTTCCATTGTATGGAAGATGCAGTCTATGCAGCCCCACAGTGAAGAACAAGTGTCACGGGCAAAAGAAGCAGGGAGTTATGTCTTAAGGAATCAGGGCTGTTTAAAATGAAACTGACTACCTCCACAAGGTACTCACTCCCCAGTCTCCAGGAACATCAAAGTGGAAGACAGAAAACACCCATGTTAGGACATTGAGGAAATCCACACATCTGATAAGGGCTGAACCAGGAACTGCCAAACTCCTTCCAACTTGAGATTCCCAGGGCTTTAGGGACATGGCTGCTTCTGTTAATCAGGAAAGTGCAAGTAAATCTCTGGACTTGTTCTGAGACTTTCAGGATGAAACTTTAGCTACTCACTAACAAGTATTTGATCTTCGTTAAGTTACTTGATATAGGTCCCATTTCTTCACTGGGAAATGAGTAATTCATTTGTTCAACAAATATGTATTAATTACATACTATAAGTTGGGATATATAACAGGCTAGCAAAGAATGCAGAAAGTATGAACCAAGGTATCTCTCATTGGTACTTCCATTCTAGCGGGAAAAATAGCTACTGAGGTAATTTCAGAATGTTGCAAATGATTTTTTACAAACAGATATGAGCTATAGGAGAAAGTATAATGAAGAGTTTTGAGGGGGTTCAGAAGACTTTCCTGAGTCAATAATGTTCATTTAACACCTGAACGTGGCAAAGGAATTGCCATACAAAGGCCCACAGGAAGAGCATTTTAGAAACAGGAAATGCTGGTGCAAAGGCACTGAGGAGGAAAAAATGCTTAGCATCTCAAGGCCAATGTGGAGCTAGAGCAGGGGATTTCGAGCTAAGCATGTATTAGAATCACATGGAGAGTTTGCTGAAGCATGAATTACCATCTTCCCTCCACAGTTTCAGAATCAGTAGGTTTGGGAAAGGACCCAAGACTTTGTATTTTTAACAGTCCCAGGTGATACTGATGTTGCTGGTAGTTCAAACTTTGAGAACCAGTACTCCAGAATGTCGTGAACTGGGGAGTGAGAGATGGAAGAAGATGGTAAGGCTGTCAGCAGAAACCAGACCATGCGAAGTATTTTAGGCCACAGATAGGAGTTTAAATTAATTCTGAGAGTTTTTGAAGACATTAGATGGTTTTAAGTAAGAGAGTAGAATGGTCTGATTTCCATTTTAAGATGATCATTCTGGCATCTGTGTGTACTGCTGAAGGGAGGTGGTTGTTAGGTTAAGGAGGTAAAGTTCATGACAGACTAAGAAATCATAAAGTACAATGCTATAACAAACCTTCAGGGTTTTCATTGGACTGGTAGCTCCCTGAATGTGGAGGCTGTTTCCTATTTCATTAGGATACAAGTTACGCACCTACTTAATAAATAGGTATCCTCAGTGGCGTGCTAGAAAATGTTTAACAACCAGGTCTTAGAACGGGAGGGGATGGGGAGCAAGGGTGTTGGAGATTAGGAAAGTCCCTGAGCTGTTGCACTTGCCAATTTCTATGGCAGACACACTCCAACAGGGTCAATTTCTACCAGTGTGAAGACACTGAACATGGGTTTGTCAGGAGATGCTAATAATCAGCACTTGCAAGCCAACTCAAGCACATCACTAGATACCCTCCCAGCACATATGCTCAACTGGCAGACAGATAAAATCCTACTTGAGAAAATGTCCTCTCTGCCTGGCTACATTTAGTACAAGGCTCTGGCACAATAAACACTAGCTAAATGTGGCTGGCTGGCCTGATCCAAGAGAATCCAGGTGGCCAGTTAGATTGCAGAACCCCTCTAAATCCCCAGCAGGATGACAGATGTGTAAATAGAAATATTAGCATCTGGTTAATGAATAACACAGACAGCAGTGTAGGGCCACTACCAGGAAATGGGGGGTGGGGGTGGGGGGATTGTGGTGAAGGGATCTGGCTCAGCCTGACCTAGTAAAGGGGAACCTTCATTCACTTCCCCTTTCTAGAAAAGATGGTATTGCTCCCCTTCCTCAGAAATTCTCATCTGGCCACACAGCCAGAGTTCACGTGTAGTGTGGTTTTGTGGTGATCACTTCAGTCAAAGAAGGCAGGGGTGGGCCAGCCTGGAGAGGGTCTGAAGGAAAACATACAGCCAAGATTCCAAATCTTCTCCCTTAAACCTCCCTGTCCTTCAACTCCAGGTTTCTGTTAGTTCTGTCTCTCTCTTTTTCCCCCCAGCTTTCTTTACCTCCTGTGGTTAGATACTTTGGCCCCATTTTTTTTCCTTTTCATTATTTTTCTCTAGTCACAGGAAATGAAGACATTTCTCATCTACAAATTGCATATTCACCAGGAAATTGGGCCAAAGATCTCTAAGCCCTCAGAAGCAGTAGTCTAGTAACCCACTTGGCAGAGTTTCGAATGCCTGGAAAGGTAGGAGATGAAGATATAGCTTTCTCCAACACATGAACACATGTATACCCTCCCACTCTGTATCTTCCTAATATACTTACATTATAACTGTGTTAGAATAATACTCAATGTTTACATTATTGTGACTATGTAAATGAGGAGCTCTGTAGTAAACTATGATTACTTTTTCTGCCCTGCACAACTCCCCCCACACAATTAATAATTGCCTTATTTTTATTTGTTTAGTTCTCTACATACATATCACTAATTCCTCTCCAAACTCTTTGCCAGTTGTCTTATTTCCTCTCAAGACCTTCAGAGGTATTAGTAGGATACAGATTTCATCTTCCTAGAGAAATCTCTCCCAGAACTTTCTGACCTGTTTCTGGACTGGTGGTAGTTTATGCCAGGTATATGGCTGGCCCTTGGGAGGCTTTTTACTTTGGTTTATGTCCTCCACCAGCTTTTTTAGAAAGCATGTCAGTACTGCATGTCAGATAACATCTTTATTCTGCTTTCATGTTGAATTCATATTGTGGAATTCTAGATTGGAAACTATTTTCCTTCAGAATTTTTAAGACTATGTCATATTGCCTTCTAGCTTCCAGTCTTGTTGAAGATTCCCAGTATATCTGATTTTTTATTCCTTGTATGTGGCCTATATTTTCCTCACTGAAAGCTTGAAGGATCCTTATTTTTCTCACAAGTATTCTAAAATTTCATCCATTGTGCCAGGCACTTGATGAACTCTCAATCTGCAAAATAATATACTTCAGTTTGGGCAAATTCTCTCAAAATATTTCTCTGCTTCATTTTCTCCCTTCTCTCTTTCTAGAACTTCTACTATTTGCAGGATATCTGACGTTCTTGAATGGCCCATTAATTTTCCCCTCTTTCCCAATTTCTATCTCTAAATACTTTTGCTCTACCTGTGGCAGATCCTTCTGCATGGCATAGGCCCAGCTCCCACTCGGAGGTGCACAGGACCCACACCCACAGATAGGTTATTTTGTGGGTAATCAGATTTGCAATATACTTAGGCTGTTTTGAGATTGGCTTTCTGCTGAAACCCCCTCACCCTGCAAGTACCTTGCAGGCGCAGTGTAACTGCCTGCCTATTCATTTGCTAATGTCCTTCTTCTGTGATGTAATGAGGGGCATTGGCTCCTTTGTTGTAACTGGGGTAGGAAGAACCATCTTGGAATCTAAGGAGAGGTTATTAGAATAATAACCCACATTTCAAAGACCCTTTGTATTATCCTCTCTAAAGAATAAAACTCCAGTCTTTTCCTGGGTGAGGTGCAGTTGCCTCACACAGGAAATTGGGGAAGAGATCCGAGGATTCTTTTCAAATAAACTTCCAACCACTCTTCCTTATGTTAGCTTGCCCTTCGCCCTCATTTCCAGAGGTGATTGTTTCCTCACAAGCCTTATGTGGACCCTGCAGTAGAAACTTGGTTGAATCTTGGCTAGGCCCACACTGGTTTAAGAATCAACTTTCAGAGGTCTGCCAAGTCAGTTACTAGTTACCACTGTTTCATCTGCTTTCCAACTTTCAAAATTTTGGTGTCATTGCATCCTTTTTTGTTCTTCTCTCTGTTCTTATGGGTTTAGTGCCTTTCTAAATTATCTCTTTACTATCATTATAGTGTGATTTCAAGAAGGAGACAAAGGAGATGGGTGTATTTGATTCTTTAGTCTCAAGTACTTCTTCTTTATTATTATTTGATTGTTTATGTGTTTATTATCTGTCTTCCTCTCTTAATGTGGGTTCTAGGGTAATTTGTCTATTTTGCTCATCCCCAGTACCCAGAACAATTCGACAAATGACTGAATCAATTTGCTGGCAAAGGAAACTTGCTACTCTCTATCAATATGCTGGTAGAAGACTCAAGTATCTTGAGTTTCCATCCAGTGCCCTTCCTTCTACAGCATGGGTGGGATGAGGGCGATTTTGCTAACTAATGATATGTAACAAGTTATAAGGTGCTTTACATGTTACAAAGTGGTTTCAGGGTCTTATCTCATTTGATCATGACAACAGCCAACCAGATAGAAAAATAATTATTATTGGCCCTGTTGTAGTTATGATCCTTGCCAGGCAAGAATTATCCTGTACGAAAGGAAACACCAACTTTGTTGCTAACCTTCAGGCCACTGCCATTTGTCTTGCCCCTCCCATCACATCCTCTGCAAATGGGACTATTCAATTTTGTCATCTCTCAAAGTAATAGTCTTCAAGAATCCAAGACCAGCTCTCTCATAAGGAAGAAAACAGGTACAGACATGGCATAGTAATACAAGAGCCTTTGAGCAAAGAAAGTGCCTGAGTTTTACATGGTTGAGAAAGAAAAAAAAGTGGGAGTGTCCAAATTAATAGAAGATAGAGAAGAGGTTGGTACTGGGAGGGGGGTTAGATCCTGGAAGGAGAGGGAGTAAGTCCTGGAACTGAAGAGCAGTCTGTGTGTAGTGGGGAAAGAGATGTGATGAAAATAACCATTTACCATAACCAGTAGACTCTCAAAAAATGAAAAGAAAAACTGTAATATAATCATAAAGCCAGTTACAAATTACTCTAGACAGCAGGTGATGTAAAACAATGACATCAAGATTTTGGGCTCTAAGGTGAGCTTAGTCTAAATTCTGCCTGAGGCCCCTCAGTGAAAAGTGAAATCAGCGTGCATGGTCCCCTTCAGAGAAACAAGATGTTGCCTTGGAAATCACCCCAAGTCACACAGGTCACAGAGGTTAAAGGTTGTAGAGGGCTCCACATTTTTCTTGAGCTACTTGCTGTCCTCTTTTGGAATCTGCCTGCCACCTCGTGGGTAGATAAGGTTATTGCCTTCTCCCAAAGCCTGGGAGGCCCAGGCACAACAGAGGTTATGGCCTCTGTTACTCACCTGCAGTCAGGAATCTCTCAGAAGCAGAAGTTTAGGATGAGGTGTTGGCAAGGGGTCCACCTCCTCAACCTCACATCAGACAAAAATGAGTCTTGGTGTGGAAAGAGGCTAAAGACATCTTATTAAGCTACAAAAACAGTTGCAGAAGGGCATAATGAAAACAGTATTGTCCATAATGTTAAAATAAGTCTACAGAATAATAACAGCATCTAAGCATCCCGAGATCTTCAACATGGGGACACGGTGCTAATGCCTCTGCACTCTTTAGTGATTCCCAAAGCACGATGTCAGTACTGCCATGACTTTTCTTTTTACAAAAAAGGGCAATTGAGGCTTAGAGTGATTGTTAAATAACTTGCCCAATATCTCAGAGCAAAAAAAGTGGTGGGAATATGACTCTGTAGTCTGAACTTTCAGACATTCTTATGCTGCTTCCCTAAGAAGAACATAACATGTATGTATGCAGGAGTGTCAACAGCGGTTATTTAGGGAGTTAGGAAAAAGGGAGGTAGGTCAACTTTCATCTTCTACTTTACATAATACTGTACTGTTTACATTTTTCCAATGAGCACATATTATTTAATAATAAAATATAAAGATTTATTTTAAGTAATAATTCTGCTCCCCAAACACACACACACAGAGAAGAAAATTACTCTGGCATTTAGACCCTGTTTACTGAGCAATTACTATGTACTTTGTTGAGTGTGAAGTACTTCACATTCCCCACAAAATCCCCACAACCATGTCTAGAGGGAGGGAAGTCTCACTAACCCTCTTTACAGAAGAGGAACCTGAGGCTCAGAGATGTCAGTTGATCTCATTGAGGTCACATAACAATACAAGAATTCAACTCAGGTCTGACTGGTTTCAGAGCCCATGATTTTGCCTACTTTAGTATACTAGTCATGCAGGAATGATCCCAATGATAGTAATAGAAGTTTAAGTGCTTATCATGCCCCAGACCTGTGCTTTTCATACATGATCTCATCAAATCTCCATGGCAATCCCATATTATAGATGAGGAAACTGAGGCTCAGCAGTGAAGAAGCCACTTACTGACTAGAACTCAATCAGATCACCACACTAGCACTGGTATCCACCCTTTGACTCAGACCAAAAATTCAGTAGTTATCCTTGACTCCTTCTCTTTCCTTTTCCTCCTCATGTCTAATCCATTGGTTCCATCTGGTTCCAGCTTCCAAAATACATACTCATTTATCACTATCCAGCTACTTGCAGCCCCAGTGGAAGCTACCACCATCTCTCATCTAGGCCATTGTGAGGAATTCCTCACCAATCTCCATGCTTCCATTCCTGCCTCTTGGCCCCTATCCCACATATGCTCTGTATTGCAGTCATTGTGGTCTTTTTCAAATCTCTTGCTAAATGTCCTCTCATTTAGCCTTTATCAGGGTCTTGGAAGTGAATTAAGTTCTGCAAGGAATGGTGTGAGTGACAGTTTTCTCCCTTTTCCTAAGGATAATGCTAGCTAATAGCTAATACCTGTAATCTCTCTCTAATACAATAGGAGATGACCTAATTCATCACATGCAATGGATGCCTTACAGTGTTAGGGCTTAATTCTCCCCAAGAACTAGGTGGAGATGGTTACAAAAGTGCCCTGTCACACTTCAACTATCAATGACCATAGCCTACTAGGCCCTTGTGACCTGCCAGCCACCGCACCTCCAGCTTTTCAGGCTCCTTTTTCTACTAACCTTTTTCTGAACACAAAAGCTCTTTTCTGTTTCTCATTTATAGAAGCCTCATTCCTGCCTCAGGACCTTTGCAAAGGCTGTTTGTTCTACCTGGAACCCCTGTGCCCAGGGCTTCTAAGGCCAGCTCCCTCTGTTAGTTATTCAGATCTCAACTCAAATGCTACCAGCTCAGAGAAGCCCTCCCAGATACCTTAATTAAAGATACACTGCCAACACCTGCTATTCCACCGCCTGTTTTATTTCTTTTACAGCACTTATTTATCATGATCGGAAAGTGCTTTCTGTGTTCACTCACTTAATGTGTTCACTTTCTGTGTTCACTGTCTTCCCACTCACAGCTGAGGACCACAGGGCAGTTCTATTTTATTCATAGCCTAATTCTCAATAACCAGCAGAAAGCTTTTTACAGGGAAGCAATCCGTAAAAGTGTATTTGGAGAATTTATTGGATGTTTATTTTGTGCCCATCACTGGGCTAAGAGCTTTGCAATGTGTCCTTCTATCATCTCCAACACTGTCCAATGGAAATGTAATATAAGCCATTTAAAGTTTTCTAATAGCCACATTAAAAGAAGTAAAGAGAAACATTAAAACCACATTAGTAATATATTTTATTTAATACCGATATGTTCCAAGTATTAGCTTCTCATCAATTGACTGCAAAAGAACATTTTTACTTTGTTTTTTTCCCTCCTCTTCAATCCCCACCCTGCACTCCCGTCTTCCTTCTGGGTCCCGAAGAGCTCTCTGGTGCCTCAAAGTTTGGGAGTCGCAGGCTTTCCCTTTGGGCCAAAGCTTTAATATCCTCAAACTGCAGCTTAGCCTTACTGCCTTTTCTTTATGTTTCTCAGTGTGCATGCACCTGCCCATCAGGGGCTGCATCAAGAGAAAGCAGGAGGCGCTTCTCTCATGAGGCCTTAAAATGTCTTCCTGTGTAGGTGTCCAGTTAAGCAGATGTGACAAGGGGCAAGCCGACAGGACTCTTAACCAGAAGTAGGTAGGAAACAGCCAAGAAGGGACTCCAGAACCAGGGAGCATGGGCAGGTGCTGTGACTGGAAGTGCATGAGGAAAGATGAGAAGTGACATGCACAACCTTCAGAGGCAGAGGTAGCCCTCCCAAGAAGAAGCCAAGGGACCCAGATCACAAAGCTTGAAGCTCAATATCCTGGCCAGGCATCCAACTGAGGGAGCCAGAAGAGAAGTTAGCGCTGGTGTTTGAAGCCAAGCTGGAACTGGAAATTGACTTCTCCACTAAGGATCTAAGAACTGTAAGCTTGGGAGAAGGATTTATTCCTGGGCAGGGTCTTTGTGGAGAGGGAACTGGACAGGGCTTCCTTGAGGTCAAAGAGACCTTGGGAGGTTTCTTCGAGTTATATTGAGAACGGCCAATGCCAAAGTAAAATGTGTTACCCAAAAAAGTGCCATATTTTAAAAGTTTACATTGAACGAATTATACAAAAACATACCCAGGGCAATATGATTTTGTAGACAATTTGATTTACAAGAAATAACAAGGTGGCCTGATAATAGGGCACAACTTCTAAGTTTATTTTAAGTGAATGAGACCTCAATCTCTCAATCCAGTTATCCTGCCTCTGTAGCTCTCTGAAAAAAATCCCAATTGAAGGTAATTTAAGGAATTAAAAGTTGGTTTTCCTGGCTCCTGAGAATAAGCTGTAAAGGGGATTTGTGAGAATAAGCTGTCAATGGAGGTCTTGAGAGATCTTTCATCAGGACACCAGTGGTGGAGGCACGTTGATCCCTGATGCTACATTGGAATGAGTAAAGAGGAGTGTTGTGTGTAGAGAGTGAGGTTTGTCATGGTGGGAGAGGTTTGTCATTCTGGCTGAGACTGTCACAGTGACTCTGTGACCACACATCATATCAGGAATTCAGAGCATCAGGTGAGAGGTGCTGGGAGATTATAAGGGAGAGTTCCGTGCCTATTGGAGAATAATATGAAAGGAGGTTCATGCCATGGGAGATGTTGAAGCTGTTATTGTAGGGCCAAGGTTGTGTGATACCTTGGAGAGGGGGCTATCTGAAAGGATGTTACTGTTTAGCAGTCTCTGATGGAGGTTTGATTGTGCATGCCCAGATGTAGACTTAGGTCTTTCATTCAATTCACAAATGTCTATTGAGTGCCCACTCTGTGTCAGGCACTATGTACTAGGAATACAGTGGTAAATAAAAGAGTTCCTTTCTTCACAGGACTGACCTCTAGACCATTTGTATCTAATAGAATAGATTGGGAGCCACATATATAATTGAAAATTTTCTAATAGCCAAAATTTTCTAATTTTGAAAAAGAAAGAACAGGTAAAATTAATTTAAATTTTTGATATATTTTATTTAACTCAATATATTTAAAATATTATTTCAACATGTAATGTAAAGATATTAGTGAGATGCATATTTTTTTCCTTTTCCTTGCAATGTCTTTAAAATGTGGTGTGTGTGTTTTACAGTTGCCCCATATCTCAGTTATGATTAGACACATTTCAGGTGCTCTATAGACACATGTGGATCATAGCTACTATATTGGACACTGCAGCTAGTGCTATAAAGAAAACAAATTAACAGAGATGTTTCTGGTAGTGATAAATGCTATAACAAAAAATAAAGCAGGATTAGAAGATCAAAAAGGGAAGTGGTGCTTTAGGTACAGTGGTCAGACTGGGAAGGCCTCACTGAGGAGGTGTCATCTCAGGAGACCTGAAGAAGGTGAGGGAGCAAGGGAAGGAGGGGATGAATCATGTAGGGCAGAGAGCAAGCTTGGACTGTTTGAGGAGTTTCAAGGAGGCTGTATGGTTGAACTGAAGTGGGCAAGGTAATTGAGGGAGGTAGGAGATGAGACCTATGGTAAAGTCTATAAGGTTTTATTCTGGAAGTAATTGGAAACCATTGAAGGTTTGAGAGTGGAAAGATTGTGTGATCTGGTTTAACATAAAAAGAGGGGGCTTTCAGGGCTCCTGGGAAATAATTAGGTATCCATGGGAGATGGAGGGTCTGATAAGAGGGTAGATGTGAAGGAGGTCAGTTGCAGTAGGGAACACTGAGGAACATGATCTCAAGTCACCAGATGGTGGGGAGACTCAGGTTTCCATGAGGAAGGAGGAATGTGAGGGCTCTGTCAGTGGAAGAGGACTGAGGACTTTTTATTTGTTTGGGTTGTCACTGGCTTGGGGAGGAGCAGCAAGGAATGTTATCATAGGTTCATCTATTGGGTGTCAGGAAATGCAGGGGGAGGCTTTAATAGGAGGATAGTCATCAAGGGCAGTGTGTTGTGTTCACAGGAGCAACTGAGGATGTTTCATCTGTTGAAGTGCTTGGGCTTCCTCCACAGTGTTTATAATGAAGTGAACTAGGCTCTCAGGAAGGACTATGTTTTTAGGAGGTAGCATGAGGAGTGCCATGTCTGCCACAGAATTCCCTCATGGCTGAATGGTTTGGGGCAAGTTAAAATTAAGGTGTCTTTATTATTGTTACTTTAAAATATTTTATTATGAGGTATTTCAAACATACATAAAAATATGAGAAACAACAATAACAAAGCCTAGTGTACACATCCTCCAACTTTATTCATCGTAACATTTTGACCTATTTGTTTCAGACTTGTTTCGAGAACTAAAAACATTACAGGTAGAGCTGAAGCCCTGGTCATTCCTTTCTTGATCCTATTTTCTTCCTTCTCCAGGGGTAACACAATCCTTAAGTTGGTGAAGGATTTTTCCCATCCATGTTTTTATGCTTTTACTGCAAACGAATGTACCCACAAACATATAGTGTGTCTTTGCATGTTTTCAAGCTTTACATCAATGGTTTCACACACAGGAATTGTCTTGTGACAGTTTTTTTCACTTAACAGGTTTTCCCAGACTCAGTCTGGTTGACACATGTAACTCTATCCCATTTTCACTGCTGGATGCCTACCATCCACTAGATGGATATACCATATTTTATTTTTCCATTCCCTGATTGATGGACATTTAGGTGATTTCCATCTTTAAGCCACTGCAAGCACTGCTGCTGTGAAAATCATTACATCTCCCTCTTTGTGTACATATGCAAGAGTTCCTAGTGTACTGCTAGGACGATAGTTGCAGGGGTGCACATATCCACAACTTTTTTTAAAATTATATTTTATTGATTATGCTATTACAGTTGTCCCATTTCTCCCCCATCATTCCCCTCCACCCTGCACACCCCCTCCCACCTACATTACTCCCCTTTAGTTCATGTTCATGTGTCATAAGTTCTTTAGCTTCTACATTTCCCACACTATTCTTGCCCTCCCCCTGTCTGCTTTCTACCCACTGTCTATACTACTTATTCTCTGTACCTTTTCCCCTCTCTCCTCCTACCACTCCCCTGTAGCTAACCCTTCATGTGATCTCCATTTCTGTGTTTCTGTTCCTGTTCTAATTGTTTGCTTAGTTTGCTTTTGTTTTAGGTGTGGTTGTTAATATCTGTGAGTTTGCTGTCTTTTTACTGTCCTATTTTTTATCTTCTTTTTCTTAGATAAGTTCCTTTAACACTTCATATATAATAAGGGCTTAGTGATGATGAACTCCTTTAACTTGACCTTATCTGAGAAGCACTTTATCTTCCCTTCCGTTCTAAATGACAGCTTTGCTGGATAGAGCAACCTTGGATGTAAGTCCTTGACTTTCATGAATTGGAATACCTCCTTCCAGCCCCTTCTTGCCTGGAAGGTCTCTTTTGAGAAATCAGCTGACAGTCTGATGGGAACTCCTTTGTAGGTGACTATGCCCTTATCCGTTGCTGCTTCTAGAATTCTCTCCTTCATTTGAATCTTGGCTAATGTAATTATGATGTGCCTTGGTGTGTTCCTCCTTAGGTTCACCTTCTTTGGGGCTCTCTGAGTTTCCTGGACTTCCTGGAAGTCTATTTTCTTTGCCAGATTGGGGAAGTTCTCCTTTATTATTTGTTCAAATAAGTTTTCCACTTGTTACTCTTCTTCTTTCCCTTCCGGTACCCCTATAATTCGGATGTTGGGATGTTTAAAGATGTCCTGGAGGTTCCTAAGCTCTCCTCATTTTTTTTTATATTCTTGTTTCTTCCTTCTTTTCTGTGTGGTTGTTTCTTTCTTCCTTCTGGTCCACTCCATTGATTTGAGTCCCAGTTTTCCTCCCATCACTATTGGTTCCCTGTGCATTTTCCTTCATTTCACTTATTATAGCCTTCATTTGTTCATCTAATATGCAACCAAAATCCACCAATTCTGTGAGCTTCCTAATCACCAGTGCTTTGAACTATGCATCAGATAGGTTGGCTAACAGTGCTTTGAGCTGTGCATCTGACAGGTTGGCTATCTCTTGGTCATTTAGATGAATTAGCTCTAGGGCTTTGATCTGTTCTCCCATTTGAGCCATGTTTGGTTTTGGGTTTTCTGTTTTGGTCTGGTCATGGCTATTACATAGTGAGGGGCAGAGCCTTAGGTGTTCACCAGGGTGGAGCAACCCAGTTGCTGGGTTGTGATGCTGGATGTGGGGGCAGGGTATGAGAGGGAACAACGGCGCTTGCTCTACTCTCTCTCAGATTCTAGTCCCCTCTGCCACTCTCCCCAAGC
Organism: Anoura caudifer; assembly: GCA_004027475.1. Classification (NCBI taxonomy): domain Eukaryota; kingdom Metazoa; phylum Chordata; class Mammalia; order Chiroptera; family Phyllostomidae; genus Anoura; species Anoura caudifer. The sequence goes on from PVKU01009681.1 coordinate 58,755, forward strand.
AAATTGGGCCCCTCTGGTGCTGATTTCCATGTGGCTGGGCTGTGTACACTCTAGGACCCTGTGGGTCTCTCCAACGAACTCTCCTGTGAGGCTGGGAGTCTCTCCTGGCACCTCAACCCCCACAAGTGTTTTCAATTGGTGCTTTTAGGCTTTATTTCCTGATGCTGGGGCTCTGCGCCGCACAGTCTGTCTTGCTGCTGGTTTTTACCTGGTTTATCTGCGCGCGAATGTGTGACCCCAGTCAGCCACCTTGTGTGCCTTGCTTGGTCTGCTCGTTGCCTCCCCACACTCGGTAACTGCTGCTTATGCGCCTGGAACCACTAGCCACTGCTTTTTCCTGCCTTGACCCCTCTCTGCCAGCCACCAACTCTGCCCCTCTTAGCAGTCTGGGTGAATTGTTGTCAGACTTCCATACAATTCAATTTTCTATCTGTTCTGGTTGGGGTTTTTTTGGTTCCTTAATCTTGGTTGTGAGAGGAGGCACAGTGTGTCCACCTACACCTCCATCTTGGCCGGAAGTCAGAAGAATGTTTCTTGTTCACACAACAGTCTTGAGCAGACTTGGGGTGACTCTCCCGCCAGCACTCATGCAGAGCTCAGGCTGGAGAAAGCTTTGTCATCTCTGACATGTGGCTGCCTCCCCCACCAAGCAACTAGAAGGAGAAAAGAACTTGGGGCAGCATGTACGGGAGGTTTTCGTCACCAGGCCTAGAAGATGCTCCTCCACAACTTTTTACTTTAGTCCTGGCTTTATCATTCAGGAATCTGATGAGAAACTTAAGTGACAAAATGTTAAACCCAGCTGTGCTTTGTCCCTTTGAGTTTTATTTTCCATTCTGTAAAATGAACATGATAATACTAGCTACTTCATAAAGTTGTAAGAATTAAATAGGAACATGAATGTAAAGTAGTTAATACAATATCTTACACAAGGTAGGTGCTCAATACCTGAAGCTTTTATGTCATAGGGAGAAAGGAAAGTAAAATGGTTAAAAGCTCACTCAAGCTTTGGAGTACTCTCATATAACAGGATGTGGGTGTAAAGGATGGCTCTGCTCCTTCCCCTCTGGATGCTCTTGGGAAATCACTTCACTTTTCTGAGCTTCAGTTTCTTCATCCATTATAAGAGAGCAAATGAGTGCAATTGTGAATATCTGTCCTCTAAGTAAGAATCTGTGTGGGTCATGATCTGACTGGAGTTATATAGCAAAATCATAACAGCTACCATTTGTGAATATGAATAATATTAGGCTAACATTTATTGTTTCCTAACTCCTATGACCTATTGGTGTTATTCTCACCTTACAAATGATGAAACTGAGGCCCTGGTAGAATGGCCATTTGGTGTCACATTGTTAATAAATTGGTAGGGACAGAATTTGAAACCAGGTCA